>NJDC01000834.1:56366-69742 GCA_002245475.1 Calephelis virginiensis | reverse complement strand
TTTCAGAAAGTTAGGTCATGATTATAAGTTTGTATAATCACCTTTTTACATTATTTAGATTATTAAATCTAATTTAACATTTTTTAAATTTATTTAAAGTACTTAGTATAATGTATGTGGATAGTTACCATGAGTTTCAGAACTTCATATTAATAAAAAATACTTAATTTTTATGTCATAAGATTTATTTAATGCTAGCTGTTGCCCCAGGCCTTGCCCGCATGGTTGATGGTCCCACAAAAACGTCTTTTCGGGATAAAAACTATCCTATGTGGTAATCCAAGTTACCCTCTATGTGTATGCCAAATGACAAAATAATTTTTATTAAAATCGGTTCAGCAGTTTTTGCGTAAAGGAGTAATAAACAAACAAACATACAAACTTTCTTAATATTAATAAGATAATAATATAAGATGATTTACATAAATTATCATTAAGCTAGTTGATCAAGCGCCATCTATCTTTTTTTTAGTTCTTGCTGTTGTAGGAGTCGGTCGAATAGCCTTCCATTAAGTTAGCCAATTAAGAGCCACGTATCTTTCTATTGGATATCTTTTGAGTCGGTCGTATAATCTAAAATCCTTACTTGTAAAATATAATTTGACTAGGTAATATACGATATATATTATTGAAAGTCATCAAGTATTTTTATATAGAGCTTTAAATAGTATTCTCCAATAAAGACAATGAACAAACATACATGATACGGCTCTCCTGATGGTAAGAAACAACCGCAGCCTATTAACACCTATCTTAAAGATGCATCATTGCCTTGTTACCAGGATGTCAGGTTATTTGCGTATCTACCGGCCTACTACCGTACTGTACTACGGTAAGGCTCTGTAGTCTAGCGGTCCGGCGTTAGACTTGACTTTTTGAGGTCCCGAGTTCGATCCTAGGGTCGGGCTACGAAAAAAAATAGACTGTGTATTTTCAATTTTCTATTCAAAATAACGTTGCCTGGGATTGAATATTTTCTTGGTTGGCGATAGACTTGCCACCTATCACATTTTCGACTTAGTGTATCTCGCCTCCTAAGCTAGTAAGTAGAGCTTACTAGCTTAAAATTTTGACCTAAAAGGCACATGTTGACTAGACTAATACTCGAATCATGACAAAATATCCATGAATTTAAGTCATTTTTTTTACTTTACTTTTTTACTATAATTTACTGTAACGGTCATGGAAAAAGAATAAAGGCTTAATAATAATAAAAAAAGTATAACTCACAAAACACTAGACGAATCTTTATAAAATGACTAGGTATGGAATCTCACCTCTGAATTGTTATCAGCTACCAAGTGCCATTCAAAAAAAAAACAGTCGTAATAATAATATTGTCGTAATATTTGACCGCCTCGTTGGTCGAGTGGCTAGCGTACACAACTAACTACACCGACCTACCACGAGGCTTGGGTTCGATTCCCGACGGGGGCAGACATTTGTGTGATGAACATTTAAATGTCTGCATTTCCGGGTCTGGGTGTTTATTAAATTTATTCTGGTATCTATTTAAGTATCTCTATGCATTAGAATCGTTGACTAACACCCATAACACAAGCATATAATTTGCTTACTTTGGGGTTAGATTCAATTTGTGTGACTTGTCTAGGGATATTTATTTATTTATTTATTTAATAATGTCTTCTTTTTTGGATTCAGATAAGAGTCCTCAGACAAGATTTTACCCTTTTCGATGACACTCTAAACATTTAAACTACTAACTAGGGACTCAAATTTAGTGATGATTTTTTTATTCATTCCTTATCGATTACATCGATAGCTATATTCCACAGCCTAGCCTCTAGCCTCTTAAGGTAGAAGGACTTTTGTACTCATGGGATCAACAGAGGAAATAAAGTCTAAACAAAATGTGTGCTAGATATAAATCAAGACCTTAAACGAAAATTTGCTCTAATGGGGCATAGTCAACAGTTTTTGAGTGTTTTTGGGTAAATCCGATTCGCACTTACTGATTTTTCTAATCGTCCTGTTTTATAATTACCCTATATTTATTTATTAATTACCCTACATTCGTAAAACAGCCCCTCATTATTTTAAAACAAATGTTAAAAATTATCACTTTTTTTTATTATTTTAAGTTTACCTTCTCCCCGTGTTGGTCCGGGCTCCTTTGTAGAGTATACCATTTGCCTTCCTGCCAGGAAGCTCGTCAAAGGCGAGCATAGGCTTACCGTCACTAACGCCGTGACATCTGACTAGGTGGTAGAGTTTCGTAGGGACTCCCCCGAAATTGTACCACCGCCTTGTCGTTGCTTTCCAGTTTGGAGGGTAAGGTAGCCGTTAAACTCACTTTTGCTCAAGGCCTAGTATACCGACCTCAGGTTGGCGACGCACCATTACCATCTTTGAAGTCTCTCGGCGGCGTGCATTTCTTACCATTATCAAATCTGTCTCCTTGTTTGCATTCCAATATCATAAAAAACAATTTGTTCAAAACCAGTGTTAACAATTATTAATCCTTTTTTATTATTTTAACTTTCACAACAATGTGTCAACTAGAAAAAGTATATAAATTGTAACAATTAAGTATTTTATAGCAAATCCCGAAAACACAAATTCCTCAAACAAATATCTTCCCTTTTCACTTAAGAAACAATCCATAGTAATAACAACCCAAAACATGTGATCGTTTGGATCCGCTCTAAAGCCGTTTTGAACAGAAGCCCGCCCCTAAGTCCTAGTTTTACATACATGATACAAGCTGAAACATCATTTCAAATAATAAAGCTCTAGAGGTATTAAATTGTTCCCAAATTATATTCCAAATTGGTTGCTTATTTATTATATATACATGCACTAGTTTTACATATATACACTAGTTTACATTAAGTACTAGCAGATCCGGTGAATTTCGTATTATTTGATATTAATATGTTTGTATGTATTAAAGCATTTTTTCTAATTTCTCTTGCAATTTTCCCGTATTTTTAGTATAAGATCCTTCTCCGTACAATAATTAATACGACCAAAAAATAAATCAATAATACTGATCCATCAATATTTCGATTAGTCAGATAGCCGGTTGTTTTGTACAATAAGCTCAACATCCCGGCATCCCTCAATAGGACAGCAACGCATCTATAACTTCTACGGTTTCTATAACCCACGGTTGTCTCTAAACAATAAGTAGAGACGTGTGCTAGTTCAGCAGACTTCGTACATAAAAATGGCTAATATTTTTGTATCTACACTTGTCTACGTTTATGTTTGTTTCTGTTTTTCCTTTGTACGGGTCAGCTGGTAGAAATCTCTGTTGCTGGAGATAAGCTCGCCCATTGTACTGTATTATCTTTATGTTCATGTTTGTGATAACGTTTTGTGTACAATAAAGATATTATTATTATTATTATTAAAAATCAAATAACTATCTAAAGTAATAACATTTTAATCCTTTTGTAAAGTTACAGGACAGGTTAAACTGCAGCATTCAGGTTTAACATATAAATTAATTTTAAATACATTGACGAACGTTTAAAGCGTGGAATGTGGATTATAAATTTTAATTAACAATTTGACAAACAATCTATAGTGTAATAACAAGCCAAAGGGATGTAATCGTTATAAGCCGACCTAAAGCCGTTTTGAGCAGAGGTGAACTAGGGCCGGTAATACCAGCTTGATGGATGCACTGGGGATTATCAAACGCTCGCGTACTCGGATGCTCGCTTCTGTGTAATAATTCTACACACTAACATGATATAAGCCGAAACATCATTAAAACGATAAAGTTGC
The DNA here is from genome assembly GCA_002245475.1 of Calephelis virginiensis. NCBI lineage: Eukaryota > Metazoa > Arthropoda > Insecta > Lepidoptera > Riodinidae > Calephelis > Calephelis virginiensis. The sequence continues at coordinate 65,986 of NJDC01000834.1, read as the reverse complement.
GAGTTTGTTTCCAATTTATTTTGTAGATCACATGTTAATTTCAATTCCTATTGAGCATATTAAAAGTTTGTTAAAAGTTAATCGATGTATAATTGTAGTATAATGAATCCGAATTTTTAACTGCATTTATTTTTTTTATTTTAAAGGTATTGGAAAGCAAACAAGACGACGGATCTCCTGATGGTAACAAATGCTGCATAGAGACATCAAAGGTGGTAAATGTGCGTTGCCCACCTTAGGCAGGAATATTAGTAGTCATGACGTTATGGCGGCAGGAATAGGTAAGGCGGTGGTACCAATCCGAGCAAGTCGCTGCGAAACTCTACCACCTAGTCAGCTGTCACGGTGTTAGTGATGATAAGCCTATGCTCGCCTTTTACGAGCTGCCTGGCAAGAAAGGCAGATGGTCTATTTTGCAAAGGAGTCCGGAACCACAGATAGTCTACTCTGCAAAGACGCCCGGACATACACAACTAATTAAACAAGAACAGTAACAACAACAAAAAACATTAATTTGTTGATTCCATGAAAAATAAAATATCTGACAATATTAAAATAATATTTTTTGTTATCAAAAATCGACAATTTTAGTGTAGGTATATAAGATTTGCATACCACGACGTGGAGCCGTGACTACTTTGTACAAATAAGTATTTTGTTCGTGAGTACAAAATACTTATTTTGGTATTCTACAAATAAGTATTGGAGCCGTGACTACTTTGTACAAATAAGTATTTTGTTCGTGAGTACAAAATACTTATTTTGGTATTCTACAAATAAGTATTGGAGCCGTGACTACTTTGTACAAATAAGTATTTTGTTCGTGAGTACGTAAATACTTATTTTGGTATTCTACAAATAAGTATTTTGTAACAGCAATTTAACACACATATTCCGCTTAATTACTTACGTAATTATCATTTTAATTCGAGTCAAAACTGGTAGTACATATAATATTACCAAAATAAATAAAGAATATCTAAATATATGTGCTTATATATATATAAAATACTAGCTGCCTTTTCCTTCTTCGCTGGGATGTTAATTTTTTTGGATTATAACTTGAGATGTAAGCTATCCTATCTTTCAAGTTAGATCGAACTGCACACAGTGTGTAAATTTGATTTAAATAGGTTAAGTAGTTTAGGAGTCCATCGCGGACAAACAACGTGACACGTAATTTATATATATTAAGATATATTCCAGTGAAACCGTCAAGGAGCCAGATTATACAGGAAGATTTTTATAATGCGGGTTGATACATGGTACAGTTGAGATCAAAATAGTAAAGTAAAAGTTTGGTTGCAAAGGCCACAATGAATTTAAATAAGAAATAAAGAAAAGTCTGTGCTCTAGCGGTCAGTCTTGACTTTTTGAGGTCCAGGGCCCGATCTCCGGGTCGGGAAGACAAAGAAAAAATGTTTTTTCGATTTCTTTAATAAAAAAATAAACGTCACCGGGGATATGTGCCCCGTTGGCAAAAGGAAGTGCTAAAAATCAATTTTTTGGGGCTTAGTATCTTTGGCTTGTCGTGGGTTGCAGTTGTAGTTGTGTCTCTGCCTAACTATAGGATGATATGAGCGTGAAGATACTTAAAAGAAACTAACAATAAGAATTTTGTCTGGGGTTGGTTAAGCGCCTGACCGGTGGCTAGTTATCTATCGAATTGTTAGACTAAACGTTTGGCAAATCTTAGGTACCCTAGTTGTGCCTATGTTGCGAGGATATAGGCCCAAAGATACTTTAGTTTTTGAAAAAAAAAAGTTTAAAAAAGAACACTCTACTACCTAATAGGTAACTGCTGATTGTACTGGTGGAAATATCCAACAAGCTGAATACTACACTACCACTAATAGGCAATAGGGTCCTCACATCTTAACAATAATATTTCAATTAAATTCTTATGACAATCTTCAAACCCATATTTAAAAGTAGTGAGCAAAAGTAGATACAACCAGGGCAGTCACGACTAGTAGAAGACATTTAGGCTCATAATATGACGATAGCAAAACTATTACCTACCGAGCACTTTCCCATGCCTAGGTAACAATTTCTTTGTAGGAAAATTATAAAACCACATTTTCAGCTGTCGGAAAAGGCTCCGGAAATCGAAACCGGGATCTCATAAGTCAATGCCAGTACCGGATACCTAGATCATAAATATAATATAGTAGTTAAATAAAATTACAGAACACTTAAAGCACGAGTACAGAATCTCCTAGCTTTAGAAGTATTTTTGACATAGTAGTATTATTATGCCTTCCTTGGACCACTCTACATTGTCACTTTTTCTTCATGAGCTGCGCATTATTATAATAATACATGTTTAGTTAAACTGCAAGAAAACATCGCCAATATCATTAGGTACTAAATTTTATAGTTAAACATAAATGTGCGTTTAACAGTAGCATTAGTAAATTTTGGTAGCGTATTATACATTGTTATTCAATTAAAGTACAAAAGTTTCATGAAGAAATTATTGTATCGCGTATTACCTCGTTCCCGCGAAATCTCACATGATCCAAAGTAAAGTTAGGAGACCATCTTAAAGCTACCAAGAGCCTGACATGACTTTCTATATTTTTTTTATAATGTATGGCAAACAAGGATATGGATTTGCTGATGGTAAGAAATTTTCACCGCCTAGAGTCACCCAATGTGGTAGTGGTGCGTTGCCAACCTGAGACCGGGATGTTAAGCCTCGAACAAAAATAAGTTTACCAGCTACCCTAACCTCTGCACCGGAACACGTCAATTTCAAGCGCTGACGTTATGGCAGCAGTAATGGACAAGGCAATGGTACTAAAACGGGCGAGTAGCTGCCAAACTCTACCACCTCATCAGATGTCAATTTGTTGGTGACGGTAAGCCTATTGTAGCCTTTAACGAGCTGTCGGGCAGGAAGGCAGATGGTCTAATTTGCATTGGGGAATAACACTGGGAATATGACTAATTTTAAACATGTAATCCCTATTAAGCTAAATCGGGTAGTTTGATGCAAATTTAAGCTTTACTAATGGCAAATGTTAACTCCCAAGCCAAAAACCACTAGACAGATCTTCATGAAATTAATGTGATATCACCAAACTTTTAAAAAAATCTATCAATAGGCGGAGTAATCGCGTTACAAACATACAAAAAGGTAAAGGTTGATAACTTTCTTTTAGTAGTCGGTTAAAAAGAGTTGAAATTAATGACGTACATTCTCTTCAGGGGTTCGAAATTATTACTCCGATTTGAGAGAAGAGGGTCTCTACAAAGACACCGTCACGTTCAAATCAATATCCACATATCTACAGTCGCTCCTCGTGAACCCTGATTACAGCTTACGACGACTGTATAGCAGGGTATTTTCGTAAAATAAGTATTTGAAAAAATATATTGCTATTTCAACTATTATCTGAATATTTGAATCAGCCAACTATTTATTTTGTAATTATTCAAATCCTTTATTTTTTAACCCCTGACGTAAAAAGAGGGGTGTTATAAGTTTCACGTGTCTGTCTTTGTGTTTGTTTCCCGGGAACGAGGTAATAGGTGATAATGCGTGTGGGCTAAATTTACGAATGCATATTAAATATAGCTTTCCCGAGAAGCACAGAAATTTTCACTGTCATTTGAAAGCAAAAGGGTTTCTCTGAAAAGCCACCGTCACGTTGAAATCAATATATACACACCTACAGTCGCTATTCGCGTACCCTATTACAGCTTACGATAATTATATAGCAGGGGTGTTTTCGTGAAATATGGTTTGAAGATAAGTGATAATAAACTACTATATTAAAAATCAGACTACGCGTGGCAATAAATCATTACACAGTGATATTTTCTTTCCATCGTAGATATTTCCGCAATTGTTTATCAGATTTTAATAAAATGTGGCCCTGAATTCAAATTGAACTATTTAATGAAATATAACAATACTTGTGCAAATTAAATTGCTGAATTAAGATAATTCGGACAAAATCTACTAGTAATGTAGCTGAGAATCATTGCGTTTATTTTAGCTTTAAACAAAAAACCTGAATCAAAATCGGTACAGACGTTCAAAACTTATGATGCCACAGACAGACACATACAAAAAGAGACGTATAACTTATTGTTATCAATTGTTTCCTTCTTTTTCAGTTGGGAGGTATTAACCGATTCGAACTCTTTACATTTTTTCAGTGCTGTGAAGCGAGGTAAGAAACAAAAAATATGTCCGGAATTCAAAAGCATGTATTTAATCTAATTTAATTAGTTTAAATGTGAGAAATATATCAAATATATCTGTCTAATAATACAAATTAAAATTATAAAATAATATTTTTATTTTAGCACTTGCCCTGTGCTTGGGACGAAAGGTTACAGGTTCAAATCCTGTCTGGAGCGAAATTTTTTCTTTCTTTAAAATTTATAGAAATATAGAATAATATATTTTTTTGGTTATTTATAACAAACAAGCTCTTACGGCAAACTTCGTTACACCCGTTCAGTTTATAAGTGAAAAATTAAAATGTTGCTTTTCCTAGTTTCCTCATGGTCGATCGGGATAAAAACTATCCTATGCCCATCTCCTGGTTTTAAGCTACCATTCTATTAACTTTCAGTTGAATGAAAAAAAAACTAAATGTATAAAATTTTCAATGCCTAATGTGAGGCAAGTAGAAACCAATGTGCAAGTTAATGGGAACATGTTGGACCTTGTTGATTCCACAATGTTTTTAGGAATCACAATAGACAAAAAGTTGCAATGGGGTCTACACGTTGAAAAGCTCGCAATAAGACTGAGCTCAGCAGCATATGCCGTTAAATGAGACAGTTAATCGATGTTGACACTGCTAGGATTGTTTATTTTAGTTATTTTCATAGCATTATGTCATATGGAATTCTTCTCTGGGGGAGTTCTGTCGATGTAAATACTATAATTGTTTTACAAAAGAGGGCCATACGTGCAATTTATAACTTAGGCCTAAGAGTTTCCCTTAGATAAAAATTCAAAGAAATTTATATTCTTACTGTTATTTCCCAGTACGTCTATGAAAATTTATTATATGTTCAGAAGAATTTACATTCATTTAAAAGAAACTGTGATATACATAATGTAAATACGAGGAATAAAAACAATCTTGCTGTGCATGTGTCCCATCTCCACAGAGTTAGTCATTGTTTCATGGGCCAATGTATACGCTTTTACAATAAACTTCCCGATTTTGTAAAAGACTGCAATTAAATAAATTTAAAAAATGGGTCAAAGTGAAATTGTATAAAAAAGGTTACTATACCGTTGTTGAATATCTGTCGGATAAAAGTGCTTGGGATTAATTGCTCCTAATACCAATCTCTTACTAGTAATTATATGTAGTTTGTATAGAATAAGGAAAAAAAAGACAGCCCGCTGAGTTTCTTGCCGGATCTTCTCAGTGTGTGGCCGCGTTCCGATCCGGTGGTAGCTTTAGTATTATATAGACTCGTCACAAGTGCCTCTTGTAAGGTGAATGTGAATAAAATATATTCTATTCTATTCTATTCTATATTCAGTCTAATATGTTCAGCCGTTCTTAAGATATAGATAATGTATCTAACACGACACTCTTTTATATGTAAGTAAAATTATTTCTTTACCTTCAAACCAGTATGAAAGAAAATTGGGCGCTATGTATAGGTTTCGGACATAGAACCTTCTTTTTTCAAGTCAGCTACTAACTAATTTTTGTGAAATCAGTTAAAAGTTTTAATGTAAAGGATTTTCTTACAGAAAACTTGAGTTTTTGATGTTCATGTTTAAATAAAGTGTGTTATCGCCTCTGTGGTCTAGCGGTCCGGGTGTTGGACTTGACTGCATGAGGTCCTGGGTTCGAATCCCGGGTCGGCTAACACAAAAAAAATTGGATTTTTCCAATTTTCTAATTAAAAAAAAATGTTGGTCGGGATTGGAAATGTTCCCGGTTGGCGATAGGCTTGCCACCTATCACATTGTGGGACTTAGTGTCTTCGGCTAGACGTGGGTTCCTTGGTTGTATCTCTCCGTACCTCTTCGGGGATATGGGCGTGAAGATACTTTAAAGTGTCTTAATGCCTGTATCTCCAAATAGTTACTCAAAAGTGCTTTCAGGCACCAATAGACGGAGATGTTTAAGTACAACATTATAGGTTACAAAACTGTCGCCAACCAGACATTTTGATGTACAATACTGGGCACTATTGTTTTTATTAGTAAATATAAAAAAAACATCCTGAGAATTGAACCTAGAGCTGTAGACAACGTTAACACAGAACTACTAGAGCATATAGGCAATTATGCTAGATATGTGCTTAATAAAAACAGTTGTAAAAATTAGAAAGCTAAAAGCTGATCAAAAATTAAAAAAATAAAAACACCCTAAGAATTGAAGCTGAAGCTGTAGACAACATCAACACAGAATCATTAGAATACGGCATTTTTTAATTAAGTGTTTACTAAAAAAAATGTTAAAACTAGAAACCTAAAAGCTGATCAAATATTCGGACCCATTTGGGAAAATTTCAACATCTGGCAACCCTGAACACGATGCCCGCGTTTTACGAGCTCACGAATCATTATCTCATTGTTGAAGAGAAACTCCGCACACGTCATTCAGTACGGGGCTTTGTTTCGCAGAATTATGATCGTCCCTGAGTTATCCTGGACCATTAGTAACATTATGTCTCTGAGCATTACAAGCTTACAGGCTTGATATCTCATGTTGATTTAAATGGAACATTGCATGAGGTTGACATAAATAATAGTGACGCTAACTAATCCAATATATTTGAAATACATCCAATGGAATTTGTACATATGAAGGGTAATCATCTCTGTGATTTAGCACTCTGGAATTGGACTTCATGAGGTCCTAGGTTCGATCCCCAGGTCAGATAAAAAAAGTGTGTTTTTACAATTTTCTAATAAAAACAATAGACAATCTCGGACGATTGTCTATGTGCTTAGTTAGCTAAAGGTTTGCCACCTAAGTAGCCGGTAAACTTACTTTTGCTCTAGGCCTAACATACCACCCTCAAGTTTACAACGCACCATTATCACCTTTGGTGTCTCTAGGCAGCGTGAATTTCTTAGCATCGGGAAATCCTTCTGCTTGTTTGGCTTTCAATATCATAATAAACACCTCTTATATAATGGGATATAGTGTCTTCGTTTAGCCATGGCTGCCCTAGTGGTGGCTCTATCTGCCCCAGGAATGTGAGCGTGAAGATAGTTAAACTTTTAGACGATGAAGATTAATATAAACTTATCCACTATTGCCATCACTAATTGTAACCCTAATTTAAAAATTAATAATTTATGATCGCCTGTGTGGTCTAGCGGTTCAGTTGTTGGACTTGACTGCATGAGGTCCCGGTTGCGAATCCCGGGTCAGACAACAAAAGAAAATTGGGTTTTTCCAATTTTCTAATTAAAAAAAATGTTGCTCGGGATAGGATACGTGCCCGGTTGGTGATAGGCTTGCCACACATATTGTGGGACTTAGTATCTTCGGCTAGTCGTGGGTACCCTGGTTGTGCCTCTGCCTACCTCTTCGGGGATATGGGCGTTAAGATACTACTACTACTACTAATAATTTATGCATTAAAAGGTAAGTAATACAATACTCCATTTTCATTACAACGTATTCTATCTTAACAAAAACTTATGAATTACAGATAGAAACATCAAAAATTAGTAACTCATAACCCACAACTCAGATATTAACCAAATCTACATGGATTCTTTAAATATTTTTTTATGATAATGGAAGGCAAACAAACAGACGGATTTCCTGATGGTAAGAAATTCACGCCACCTAGAGACAACAAAGGTGGTATTGGTGCGTTGCCAACCTGATGCCGGGATGTTAGGCCTCGAGCAAAATTAAGTTTACCGGCTACCTCATCCGCCGAACGGGAACACGTCAACGGCAAGCATTGACTTTAAATATCAACCAACCCTCAAAAATTTGTCAAAATCTAATAAAATACGCATAGCTAAGAAACTAAAAGTTAGTAATTTAAAAACCACTAGTCAGCTTTTTGTCACGGTTATATGAAATCATCTCTGAATCGCAAACTGACCTTCCGAAAAAAAAGCATCAAAATTCTATACTTCTTATCGTCGGTGCTTGGTGGAATTCCATTCTTGATGCAATTTATTTAGAAACACTTGTACTTTCCACAATATATTTTATTGTTTATTTTTATATATTTTTATTTTTTATTAAAAATAAAAAATAATAAGATATATTGTGGAAAGTACAAGTGTTTCTAAATAAATTGCATCAAGCATCAAAATTCATTAAAATATTCTTAGCAAAGAAAATATAAAAAGTCGGTACTCATATACCACTAGTCAGATCTTGGTCAAGTTTAGAACCATCTCTGAATCTCAACCCATCTTCCGAAAAAAAGCGTCAAAATTAATAAATTAATTTAAATGAATTAAAAGAGTGATAGCAAAACAAACATACAATTAAAAAGGAATAGCTGTAAAATAGATAAATAACTAGCTTCTAAATCCAAGTAATGAGTTTATTTGTTGTCAGATATATTTTCAACAGTAAATAAGAGACGTGTAGTTATTTGTCCACTTTAAATCCGGATATTAGGTACTCGGATATCTCCATAATTTCAAATATCCGTTCTGAGTTTAGTGTCACATGTAAGTACGGCGTAAAAGATTGAAAGGCGCTGGGTGCGGCCTTCAGGTGATCACAAAAATAGAGACACACTTCACTGAAATAACATTTATTTTTAGTTATTCCCATATTAGTCCGAATCCGCTGAGTAGAGTAGACCACCTGCCTCTCTGTCGGGCAGCTCCTTGGATGCGAGCATTGGTTAAAATATAAGTAATTAGTCATTACCAAGAAGACAATTTGTGGTAGAGTTCCGTTCTGCATAAGTGATTTTCGGCTCCGGAAAGTAGACGGTAGACTTGCACAATGGGCTAATTATTCCGTACAAGTAACATAATATAAAACTTCTTGAGATTTGTTGTAGCTTTGATACATGTTTTCATAAAAGCATATTTTTTTAATAAACGTGAGCCGAGTCAGGCCAATCGGCAGGTAACCCTAAAATAGTTATGCTAGAATGCTTAAAATTAACTTCATTGTTTTAGTATTAAAAAATTTATAATAATATTGATTTGGCCCCGTTTTCGTCCTCTTTCATTGTGTGTTAACCATCTGCCTTCTTACCTAATTTTTCATCTAAAATCCTTTTCAATTGTTCGAACTACCACTATCCCTTTCTTATTTCTAGCCTTTCTTATTTTATATTTATTTATTTTAATTAATTAATTAAGAGCATACTTCTAAGCTGGATCAATGAAACAAAGTCAGGAGCTGATCTATCCCAGGAAAATCAATGAAAAGGCTCAAATTTTGTGTACTAAGCGGTTATTATCCGTGCCCGAAGCGGTTTTCGCGATCGTCGCGGGCGCGGGAAAATATCAGTCCGTCAGTTTTTAGGCTAATACGACTACATCATTGAAACCTAAGTTGTTCTTTTGCAGTATTACCGCTAAGTTATAACACGAATACGAAAATGATTCTACTAATTCATTATATTTGATTATCATATTTTGAAACAAATAAAATGTTATTTGTATTACTGGTAACAAA
>NJDC01000834.1:0-44468 GCA_002245475.1 Calephelis virginiensis | reverse complement strand
ATATATATATATATATATATATATATATGATGCATTCCCTTTTTATGTGATCATTGCATTATGCATGAACATATAAACCAACTTTGCTGTTTCTTTTTTTGTTGTGTTGGTCATATTAATGAGAAAATTTAACTGTTGTGAATTAATGCACCTATGTTTATTGGAACGATGCCAATTACGATAGTTAAAAAATCCGTAATTGGCCAATAATATGAGAGCATATTTAAAATTATCTAGTTCTGTTAAGGAGCTGAGGATTATTGTTGACATTAAAAATGAAAACAAAGTTAAATATATAAATTACATCAAAATTGGACCAGCGGTTTAGTAGCGAAAGCGTTACAGACAGCATTACAGACATTTCGCATTTATAACATTAGTATGGATATACATTCACACATGTAACACAACAGCGGGTTATGAAAACAGCAATTACGAGCTCCACAATATGAGAACATAAAGACACAAAACACAAAAATTCATATATTTTACTAGCTGTTACCCGCGGCTTTGCCCGGGATAAATTAAAATGTAAGCTATCCTATCTTTCAAGCGGACTCAATTAAGACTAGCGGCTCGGTACGTGCTTCGCTACGTGTATGACCACTATATATATATATATATGACCGTATGAATGGCATAACAACAAAAGTAAAAAAAGAAAGAACAACTGATAAAAGTTTCAACATGACAGCGAGGATAGTGCTGTTATCTGAAAAAAGTTTGAATTTTGCTAAAAAATACCAATTAATAAAATGATCCGACATTTTTTGAATTTATCTGTTACAAAAAATGTGATGAAATGAAATGACAAATGTGATGTGATGAAAAAAAAATGAAATGAACCGCTGGACTGATTTTATTAAAACTTCACATAAACCATTTACTAAATAGTCCGAACAAAGCCTAAACATTTGGTTTGGATAGGTGAGCCCGTTCTTGAGTTATAAAATTACAACGAAGAGTGGCATTGATTTTTATATATATATAGATTAATAAAGAATCCCTTTAAATATCCAAGTGTTTGTCCACGGTACTTTGTAGAATAGACTATCTGCGTTCCTGACAGGCAGCTCGAAAAAGGCGGTCATAGGTTTACCGTCACTAATATCTGACTAGGTGGAAAAATTTCGAAGCGACCCGCCTGGATTGGTACCACCGCCTTACCTATTCCTGGCTCCATAAAATCAGTGCCTTCTGTTGACTTGTTTGGGTTCGAAAGATAAGGCAGCTGGTAAGCTCACTTTTGCTCAAAGCCTAACATCCCAGCCTCAGATTGCCTACGCATCATTACCAGCTTTGGAGTCTCTAGGTGGCGTAAACTTCTTAATATCAGGAAATCCGGGGCCCCGGTAAAAATACGGACCAGGGAGTGTGCTCCTCAGTACCCCTCTCTTTCGAAGAGGGGACACGAGGACCACACACAGGGTGGGGGGCTATTTGGCCCGGGTGGCATGGCGGCAGCACGGCCCGCGGGGAAGGGGGGCAGGCTTTCCATCTGGCACTGGTCGAGATGGGGTTGCGGCAGGTGCGGGGTGCGGGGGTGCCAGTCGCCACTGGAACCCCGAAGTGGTGCACGCTGTGTCTCCGTGCACCACTTCCGACGGTTTCTATGATCCATGATGAATTACCCCACGAAAGAAAGGGTACTTGGAGAGACTAGATCTAAGAAATTTCACTTCACTATTGCAAAATTTAAATTAGTCCTTTAGATAATTAGAGGCATATGGGTTAAAGAGAATAAAGTACAGCAATGAGAAAATATGACAATTCCGGCGAAGATGGATAAGTAACCACTTGAGCTTAGCACGAAATCCAGAAACGTAATCATATTTACGTCGGGAAAATATAAACCTAATACAGAGATTTTAAATACGCTCAAGTTTATTCATTTGGTCAACAGTAAGATTTATATAGCTATCGCCCACATATTCTAAGACGGATAGAAGCAAGGATTCGGCAAGCATAGACTTGATGACAATTGGAAGCAAAAACCTAAGACGCCTGAGCAAACTTTCATCTGCCTCTGACGCATCGCGCGTGCCTACGATTGAGAAACACACTTGTCTGAGGCGAGGGACGGCGCATGATCCCATTCCACCTTTCCAACGCCGATCTGGATCGACAGAGCCCTTACCATGACTTTGAGGCTGATCAAGATTACTATACTCGCTACCGTCTCTGTAAATTATTTGTATGAAAACTTTTAACAGCGCCTCTATTAGTAACTAAGACAAACACAGTTTTAGACCGAAAGTGTCATAGATTTCGACACTTAACTTACCGAACATAATCTATACCAACTCATGGTAAGGGCCCTGATCTACGTACGCGTAGGACGCGTATGTTAGCGTTACGCAAGATAAGTGTGTTTCTAAGCCACACATTATGACATATATTTAAGGATGTCATACGAAATTAGAGTTCATCATGCATCTTATACGTTGCATACATAGACTCATTTTGTTTTTACCTTTATTCAACACATCCAATATAAATAACTATCTTTCGGTTTTGCTATTTTGCTAGCAGACCCTAAAAAGCATCAGGAATTTAAAATGTCTAAGCACTGACGAAACATTAAAAATGCAAAGGTTCACTTCCAGATCGTATCATCGATATTGGATCAAGTGATGTGCCTCGGCATTTGCCGCATAATGCGAATCGTTGAAGATGGGCATTTCATAAATCGACGCAAGCAGCCGTTAATAAAGAAGTTTATTCAATAAAAGGCATTGCTGGTATTTGAGAGGAAGAGGATGAGGAAGATTTTTCTTCTATGAAATAATGGATAAAATCGGGCAAGGCACAGCAAGTTTTTTTAAAAAAGAGGAAGAAGATTATGAGAAGGATTTATCGTTTATAAAGTGAGGAATAAGGAACAGGATATTATTCTGCAGAAGATAGAAGTTAACAGTATAGTACGAGCCATTACCGGTAACTCAGTCATGTTGTAAAAGAAACCATTAATTTTATTTAGTTTAATAAACATTCATCTTCTACTTGACGATTTTAACGAACTAAGAATAAGTCTTAACCCTTACATGCATAACGTGTTAAAGTATTTTTAATTTCTTGCCTTTTCTTCTCACCTCCTTCTTTAAGCTTCTACCAACAAGAAACCAAAAAGTTGTAAAGAGACTAAGATAATTAATCAACAGTAGGTATTTCATTTTTATTTGTATTCTATACTCGTCTTCACCAGCATGCTTAATTACTCAATAAAATATTTATGTGCTGTAGTCTATGTATTATTCTAATGTATAACATATCACTATACTCGTATACCGACTATAATACTGAAAAGTATCGTTTAAATACGTTCAATCGTTTTAACGTGAAAGAGTTACAATCATCCATCCATACATTCATCCTCACTGTTTCGCATTCATTAAAATTCTAGCTATCTGCCCGCGACTATCGTAGAATAGATTTTCATACAAATTTTTTTTCAATAACAGTCCCTTAGAGGAAGATTATGAAATAGCCTGTACTCGATAAATAAAATTGAGCTCAATCAAAATTGGTTTAATGGTTTAGCCAGAAAACATAGCCGAAGACAGGCATAGCCCTTCTTTCGCATTTATAACATAGCATAGCTTATTATTAGTAGCATTTATTCAGTAATGTATAAATCGAAATCCTAGGTATTTCTAAAAAATAACATCGAACGTTAAGAGGAACTATTACTTAATCCGTGCTCGTATCCAAACTTGGTATTTGAGCCAACGCGAACGCTGGCATGAGTTATATGATTCTCGCTATGAAGGTTAATACTATGAACAAAATCTGTGTACGTGCCAAAGCCACATCATAATTGATTCATATTATAATGAGTTTCCTCGGGAGGGAATAATAATTTTGTGGAATATAATCTCAATCAAAAATAAAACCTTAACAATGAGCTTGAAATACTACTTAGCGTTTTACTTACAATTGAGTAATAAAGCCTCTTTGGTCGGGGCGCTACGTACACACCTAACTTCACCGGCAAACTGCGAGCATCGGATTTGATTCCCGACCTGGGCAGGCATTTGAGTGGTGAACATTTACATTTCCGGGTGTGTGTGTTTATTCAATTTATTCTGACATCTAGTTAAGTATTTCTATTTAGTAGTCTTTGACTAAAACCCATAACACAAACATATAATTTGCTTACTTTAGGGTTAGATTCAATTTGTGTAACTTGCCCAGGGATGTTTATTTCATCAGAACATTTATGGTGTCTATATCCACTTTCTGTTGTTTTTAATTAGTTAAAAATAACGAAAACTGTATGTAACTGTACAGTATTTGTATATGCAAAATTTGCCGACTTTCGAAAAATGTATTCGTGAATACTTACTTCGAATAAAAAATATTCTATTCTATTCTCAACCGACCCTAATTACTTGCTCTCGAGTAACACAAAATAAAGTTGTGTTAGTTACACTATTTTTTAACTCAAGAACAGCTGAGTTGATTTAGCTGAAAAATGATGAAAATGTAGATTAAACCCAGGAGACGAACATATGATATTTTTTAATTCGTTCAACTGCAAGAAAATTAGGAAAAACATTTTTTTTTCTATACAAACTGAAGAGGTAGAATGAAGTTTGCCAGAACAGCTAGTAATTATATAAAAATAATAAAATCATTATATCAACTTAGTTATTATAAGCATAAAGTCCGTTTTAATACAGTTTCCAATCTTAAAGTTGGAAATAATCAATAGTAACTGTTGCTTTTCAAGCAAACCAAACCAAATATTTTAAAAAGGTATTTTTGTCCGTGAAATTCCACTGCATTCTAGAACGCTATCCAGTTGGATTTGTCGATTGATCTTTTTCTTGAAGTACATTTGGAACCATTTTAGTTTTCCGATGGTTAATAGATAGCTTCGTCTTTTACAGCTTATTTACTCTTAGCAGTCGCAGCAATCATTATTCCTACACATTAAAGCAAATTTTTAATTTATTTTTAAAATTAAGATTATACCTATACTTATAATTAAGCTGTAACAGAGTGAATTATGTACATTAAAGATATTTTAAAAATTGTTAAGACGAATAAAAATGGGCGGCAGAACACATTTCTAGCATTTTAAAACGGTTGTCTGTCGGTCTGTCTCTCTATCTGTTTGTCGACGATTAACACTAAATCTGCAAAACCGACAGTGATAAAATTTAGATGACTTATGTTTTGAGGAAGGCTATAAGTGACTTTTCATTCCACTCACTAAAGGGATTCTCGTGAGAGGGGTAAAATTCAAAAGTAAATTGGGCTTTAACTAAGTACTCCTTTTAACTAACCCTTTTTTGCTTAGCAGGTAGGCCCCGCAATTTTTTCAACGTTTAAGTATTGTAGAAAGTATTTGCGTGTCCAATGTCCGTAGTAGTTAAAACGGAATTAATGCTAAGTCTACATCAGGATAGGTAGAAAGTATCGAGTGCCAAGTGAACGAAGTGCGCCGGATCGGCGAATACTATGCGAAAATCTCCCTGTCTATTATGATTTCATGGCTAAACCGTTAAATCGATCTTAATGAGATTTCATAACTAGTCAACGGTCCGCAGCCCATATCGGGTGTCTAATAAAAGTTCGCTCAATGGTCCCGACCCGATTTGGGCCTCGACTGCCGCGCTCCATTCTTAATTTCAGTTTGTTCAAGTAAACTTCGTGTATCCAAACAATTTTTTTAGTCTTTAGCAGAATAAACAACCCGTCGTATTAAAAAGTTTGAAGTATGTCAACATTGTAAATAAATTTTTGGAACGAGTTGAGTTGGCATGATTTATCCATCCGTTGCGCTTTTTTCGAGTATGTGGTCGGTTCGTGACTTGAAAACAAAAAGTGATGTGAAAATGTGTTAGTTAAGTGTTAAAATTATATTTTGGTAAGTGATAAACAAATTTATAAAATACTACACATTATTGAACTAGTTTTATATAAAATTACGTAGCTTAATTCCCAAGGATTCTAAAAATATATACATTTATTTGTTTTTAGTACATAAATCAAAAGATATAATCGTTATTCGCCAATTTTATTTTGCCGCCATTTTTTGCCAAACGTGCTGGCCATCGGGCGGGAAAATCGCGTTTGCTTTTGGACTGTTGACCGGATAAGCATAGACTTAAAGAATTCATTAAACATAGCAGACAACATTTCCTTTAGAAATCAATCCCCGGAAGACTATAAAGCGGGATGAAATGTTATATGAAATTCATAATGGAAGTTAACCAAATCTACTCTCCACTACACTAATAAAAGTCGCGATTAAGCAGCTAGTTTATGAAAATTTAAAGTAAAGCTGAAAACTGCAAATTAGCTACTTTCGGGTACTCTTCAAAAGGCTTTATCTTACAAAATGAAGAATTGCTATCTTTAGATTTTATAAATCGCTTATTTATTGTATTATTGAATTTCCCGAATCTTCAAAATACGTCCGTTAAATAAGATATTGAATCCGCTAAGCAGACGTTAAGCTTGAAATGTTTGGTTGTGTACAGACCCAAAGTGTAGGGGCCGCAAATCGGCCGGTCGTTAGGTTGAGTTCGAACTCGCTATTATGGGGAATGGGATGGCAACACAAATTGAGTATCCATACCAATATTTTAAACGCTAAAGCTTGTATGTCTGTTTTATTTTCATAGCTATAATCGCCTCTGTTTTCTAGCAGTAGCTTCTAGCAGTTCAGATGTTGAACTTAACTGCATGAGGTCTCGGGTTCAATTCCCGGGTCGGGCACTAATAAGAAAATTTGGTTTTTCCAATTTTCTGATGAAAAAAATGTTGCTCGAAACTGAATATGTCCTCGGATAGCGATGGGCTTACCACCTATCACATTGTGGGACTTACATCCTGCCCCGGTTGTACCTCTACCTACCTCTTCGGGGATAGGGGCGTGAAAATACTAATATACACAGCTAATTCCAATAAAATTTCATTACAATATACATCACAAGAACATATAATCACACCATTGTATTTAAAAAATATATTAAAAATTATTCAAAAAAGCCTGTACCTCTACTAAGCCTACATACCTAATCGAAAAATACCACTTAACAATCTTCAAATAAGAAAAAAACTACATGGAACATTATCATTAGTGAAATTGGGAAAACCGGAATATTTAATAATGAATACTGTTTGGAGATAGACAATATGGGCATAAAAGTTGAATTGGACGTTGCAACCCAGTTGGAACATTTCTTCACCAATATTGCAGCAGAAACTACAGGAGTTCTTAAGTCATCACTTAACTCTGCAGAATCATTATTTAAGTAACATATAACAGAGGATAAAAATAATTTTGAATTTTCTTTTGTTGATACAAATGATGTAATGAAATCCTTTAAATTGGTTATTGTACTACTATTTAAATTATGCACTTGGGCTTTACACTTTTTGCTCTTTTTACACTTCATACTTTTATTTTTAAATTGGCTGACCTAATCTAAATTTAAGAGAATTCATAAATTATGTGTATTAACAACTCCATGTAGATATCTTCAAAATACATTCGGATTTCCGAAGCTTGACAAATATAGCCAAAGCGCATAATTTTTATAGTACTACTGTGCTTTACCTTTGGGCTTGGTTTAATTTGTTTGATATTTTCAAAGATATTTATTCAAAATGGGTATTAAATTTATGTCAGTTTGTCTATTTACTTGTTATACAATAACTACTGAGATTCCTACCATATATTTGTTATTATGTAAGACCAGGTCAATGTTAAGTTTGCAATAACAATCTTCGTTACGAGATTTTTTCATACACACATATCTTCACGCCAAGTGCCTTACGTGGTAGGCAGAGAGTATCGAGTGCCAAACCTGACGATCCTGACAAACCTGTCTGGCTTTCTTCACATTTATTACCATTTTAATACAAACACGCCAGTTTCATAAACTCTAGTCACCATCCTCTTAGAGTGATCTAATCGTGGAATGTCAACTTTGTTCTCCCCTGGTACCTACATCAATCCACATTCGCATTGTATAGGTATCTGCTTTCCATACGACCAAACCAGCGCATTCGCATTTTAACATCAACACTTTTCAATCCCACTCTTTCTCGGATGTCATCATTATGAATGCGGTCAGCGAGCGTTATACCACAGATTTTCCGTAGCGCTCTTAATGCGATTTTTCATTCCCGTCAGTAACCACGAAAAATCACTTTAATACGTGTACAAAGTCGCGTGCAACAGCTAGTGAAACATAAATAACCACAACGAATCCTTTCAAAAGTAATGTAAGAAAAATCCTGGCCAGCGAGGTCAGGTTCTGTGGGAAAAAATGGCATCGATATCACAACAAACCCCGAGGTGCACGGCATTACTCCCGTTGTTACCGGCACGTGACTGGAATACCCACGATCAAAACGCTCCGGTACTTTAGAAATGCTTCCGTTACGAGAACGATCTTTTCCTAACCGAATGTGATAGTAAATAGCTGTACGATCACCTTTATTACGTTTTAGGTGATCAATATTTCTGACAAGCGCCATTTTATGGTTTTGATTTGAGACCCTTTATATTCAATAATTCTTGTGTTTTTATTGAATGTACTTGTATTTTCGTGTTATTGGCATATAAACAAGTTGAAGGGTTTCCTGGTAGTATTATACAAATTTTAGAGATTTGGCAGGATTGAGAAAAAAGATGGACGCAGTTATCTTATAGTTATTAGATTCGTGTTAAGTAAAGTCATTTTATGGCAAAAGGCAACGAAAAAGCACTCAGCTCCCCTGATGGTAAGAGCCTACGTACACCATAGATGTTGCAGCTGCGTCTCTGTCTTGAGGCCTGGGTGCTAGGTCGATCGTGCGAGTCTACCGGCTATCCTTCCCTGCGGTATATGACATTGTCATAATGGAAGCAGGAATGGAAGCAGTAAAGTTACCGCACCGCTCTCTATTACCAGTGATCTTTTTGGTTTAATATGACCCGTTTTTGTATTTGGTTGCCTCTTACGAGCTGCCAGGCATTACGGAAAATGGTCTTTTCTATATATAGGATCCGGACCAAGCCGAGAAAGAGGTAAGTCAATTTTTGTTACTTTTTGTATAAATTGGATCAGTTGAAGTACTCAAGTGAAATATTCAGGAATAAAATAGTGAATCGTGTATTTACTCACTCACTTGGTGAGTTTGGCTAAGGATGCCACCGCTTCAGATAATGATAAGATTATGATAACCTCAGACTATATTTGAATATTCTAAACCTGAATATATGAAATCGAGTAATGACATGCAAATGGCGTCGACTAATAGCAGATGTGAACACCCATGCCAAAAATTAGAAAAAAAAACAAATGCCTCCAGGGGGCAGTAATAATAATGATTGATAGCGAATGAGATGCTAAACTGTATCTGTCAAACTACTAAAAGTTGATAGGCGACAGGTAGACAAACTTTCAGCCTGTTTAACTTCCCACAAAATAAGAGAGCGAACTGGTAGAATGCCTAATGAATAGGATGAATAAGAAATTATTTATATTTGCGATTTTTGTTATGCGGCGATGTTATTTATGCTAAATCTACCGCCAAATCAGAACGAGATCACTTCACTAATCATCTGGCGAAAAAACTTAGCAGATTTGTCGTTTTTCTCATTTTTTTAATTATTGCTTTAAAAAGGCCTTTATCAACGATGTTTGGTGAAAATCCATTTTGGACATAATTAATAATAATCACTAGTACTTTTAACAATACATCTTAATATATATAAATTACGTGTCACGTTGTTTGTCCGCGAAGGACTCCCGAATCATTTAAATCAAATTTACACACCGCGTGCACTTTAACCTAACTTGAAAGATAGGATATCGCGGGCGAAGAAGCGGGTAACAGCTAGTTTTTTATAATTCCTTTTTAACTGACCCTTTTAAGCTTTTATAGTTAAACTGCTGGTCTAAAAGGGAATAATAGGGATAATGTGGAAAATACAAGTATAAAATCCTTAATTACATTTTTGTCATATATTTTGAGGACCCATGATAAGTTTTTTACTTTTATTAATTATTACCGACTTTTTGGTTTTATTAACGACTACACAGCTAATTATCCGTAACTTCGTCAGTGTTGAATAAATTTTCATAAAAACGGCCATACGCCGTTATAAGGAAAATAATAGAGAATGAAAGTTTGTAAAAGTTTTGTAATGATTGTCATTATTTTTTCAAATGTACGAATAAAATTAAATCGTTATTTCGAAACAAAGTATATTTTACCTGACACAATGAAGAGCCATTAAACGAAAATTTAACAGAATTGGGATTTTTTTTCGTTTTTAAATTGTGTCAATATTAAATTTTATAAAAATCGATACGGTGGTTTAGTCGCAAAAGCGTAACAAATTTAAGAATATACAGACTTTCGCATACCTATACAATATTCATAACAAAACTATAACAAGGTTCAGAAGTTTATTGTAAAAATATATACTTACAATGGCCCATGAAATGATACTTAGCTTATTTCGTGGAGACGAAACACATTCTAAGCAAGAATGTTTGTGTTCCTTGTATTTATAGAGTGTTCGAGTATATAGTCACAATTTATCTTAAACGAACTTATTTCCTTTTGTACAAATATCAAATTTCAAAAAAATATGTTTGGAATTTACAATAACAATATCAATGTCTTTATTTTTCTATGAGATAAACATTTGGTTCAATAATACAAATTGCCCGTACGGCTTTTTGTAAAAAAATGATAAATTTACTGCAACATAACTCTCCCAGATATATTAATGTTGTAAAATGTAAAATTAAAATTAATGTTACGTGACACCAAAAATGTTAAACGTACCTAGTCAAACCCAAACTCAGATCTAAGATCTCAAGTTTATTATACTTTAACCTTCTTTCCCAAAGTGAGCGATAACGCTCCCTTGTGGGCTCTGGAGGCCTAGAGAGAACAATAAGAAAAAATTAGGGGCGCCAATGTGATTTAAGGGGAGATGGGTAATTTTAAAATTCAGCTACTAAATATTTTAAAATTAACTATAATTAAAATCATACTACTACAAAAATCCATTCTCATAATATTTATGTATTATTTCATTGTTTAGACATAGACTAAAAGTCTATTAAATATTTTTTATTTTTTAAGCGTTCATAGGTATCCTCACGCCCATATGCCCGAAGAGGCAGGCAGAGGCACAACCAGGATACTCACGACTAGCTGAAAACACTAAGTCCCAAAATGTGATAGGTGACCAGCCAATAGCCAACCGGGCACAGATCCAGTCCCGAACAATATATATTTTTTAGGAAATTGGAAAAACCACCTTTTTATATTGTTGCCCGATCCTAGAATCGAATCCGGGACCTCATGAAGTCAAGTCCAAAACGTAGAAGGCTAGACCACAGAGGCGATCATAACGCTCTCAAGATCTAAAGATATTTAGGGATAGGTATCAAACAATGAAAAAAATTTGTATCTTCAAGAGTCGCAGAACGTAAATGAGGTGCTTATTTCCGAAGACACGTTCTAAAAACTAGTTTCCAGACGATACTAATACTGCTGAAGTTTTAAGATAAGAAAGTAAGTTTTAGATGAAATAAGTGTGAAATCCTCTCAACCAATGAAACATACGAGTATGTTTCATTGGTTACTTACTACGTTACATACTGTATGTATCGTATTTTTATCATTATTGTTATTACGTCAAATTTATTGATTCGAAATCATGCATAATCATTAATATTTTTTTTCAAAAATCAACTACCAAAATTCTATAACAGGGAATGAAAGATTGTATAAAAACCATTTGAAGTCAACCAAAGCTGCTGTATGAAGTAACTGTTTATTGTATGCTAACGAAGTCGATGAATAAACTAAAATTAAAGTTGTGATAAAAATATCTGGATGATTTTAAAAATATCTGAATGGAAGTCATATCTATAATTCCAAACTTAAAGATTTTCCAGCAGAAAGACTTATTATGAATTGAAAGAAACCTCACAATCTAGGGAACTCATATTGGAAATCTCGTTAACAAAGCAAGATTGCCTACAATGGCAATCGAGACACGACTGTACATTGTACAAGCAATTGAAGTTACTTTTTCTCTTATAGGGTTCCATAGACGAATGCTAAAAATACAACATATTCGACATGTCTGCCAGTCCGTTCCTTTGTATGCCACAAGCAATTTATTTCTAAACTACTGGACAACATGTTTGAATCTTGGTTCCTGTAGTGACACGTGATAATATGCCGCGATAAAATATAAAAATAAATTAAACCAATGTTTTTAATAGATAGCATTATGTGCAAGTAGTATAATGCAGTGTCAAAGGTAATTGTAGTTTCTACCAATTAAAAAAAAAACGCTACGCATCATTTTAACATGTACCCTTTCGTCTTAAGCTGAAAGAATACTCTAAGCATTTAATTTTTTTTTAATTTATTTATTAAATCCTGTGACAAAATTTTTGTTCCTATCTTAACCGATTACGTAGGTAGTAATGTCATATTTAAACAGTTTTGTGTAACTACTAAATGAGTTCATCGTTACGGATGAAATTCACATTTTTAATGGCCATAATTTTCGTTCCTCTCAAAGTAATTGCTTCTGTGGAGTAGCGGTCCAAGTGTCGGACTTGACTATATAAGGGCCCAGGTTCGATTCCTATGTCGGGAAACAAAAACAAAATCTGGTTTTTCCAATTTTCTAATAAAAAAAATGTTGCTCGGCATTGGATGTGTACCCGGTTCGCGATAGGCTTGCCACCTATCATATTATGGAACTAAGTGTCTTCGGCTAATTGTGGGTGCCCTGGTTGTGCCTCTGCCTATCTCTTCGGGGATATGGGAGTGAAGATACTTTTTTTTCTCAAAGTAGTGTTTTGGCGTAAAATTTCTGTATTTTTTAAGAAAGAAAAAAAATCCTAGACTGAATTTGAACCTTTTATCTAAAACCGAACAAATTCCTTTAGAAATTTTAACTCAATAACAGGGCAAGAGGTCAATAAAAATTATTGTAGTTATTTAATAAATCATCTTACGTCTTCCTTATTATAACCGCCAACCTATGATCTTACTGTAACGTTACAATATTAAGTACAAACCCGTGTTGGTCTGGGCTTTTCCCCGTGTTGGTCCAGGCTTCCCCGTGTTGGTCCGGGATTTTCCCCGTGTTGGTCCGGGCTCCTTTGTAGAATAGACCATCTGCCTTCCTTGCCAGGCAGCTCTTAAAAAGCGAGCATAGGCTTACCATCACTAACACCGTGACATCCGACTAGGTAGAGTATGGCAGCGACTCGCCCGGATTGGTATCACCGTATTACCTATTCCTGCCGCCATAACGTCATGACGTGGTCCGGGTCGGAGGGTAAGGTAGCCGGTAAACTTACTTTTGCTCGAGGCCTAACATCTCAGCCTCAGGTTGGCAGCGCACCATTATCACCTTTGGTGTCTCTAGGCCGCGTGTATTTCTTACCATCAGGAAATCCTTCTGCTTGTTTGCCTTCCTATAACATAAAAAAACATACATTACGTTACAAACGGTGACCCCGACGTAATAAAAACACGCATCCTTCTGAATGAACCCACAATGAATCCTCATTCAGCGTGGTCATCTAATCACTCCTGAACGGATAGATCAATTATGTTTAATTCTTTTCTGTTGTGTTAGATATTGTCACATTAAAACTTTTCTGTAAATAAAAACCGGAAAAAATGCATCAAAGCTAGGGAAAACACCAGTTTAATTTTTAAGTGGTGTTCTTCCTGATATTTTCCTGCATCCCATTCGCATACAAACTTGTAGTTATCAAGAGATACAAAGTTCACCGGATTGGCTAGTTTTTGTATAAAATAATAAGGGAGGGTAATTACATTGGTAGTAGTTTTGCTGAGCAATAAGTACATATTAGGTATATTTATTTTGAGTGTATGTTTTTTTTTTTCAATAAAACAAAACCAAAGAGATGGAACATTTTAGATATGTCGGATATATTAACTTGTGACGTTTGACAGCTCTCAACGTGTTTTGTCTCTTTCTATTACTTTCAAAGAAATATTAATGTCATAAAATTTGTTTACTAAGTGCGTTGCAGAATATCTACCATTGTAAAATATTGTCAGGCTAACAATATTTTTTCAACAAAACTATTATTATTAAGTGTTTACAGAGACGTCTTTAATTATGACAATGAAGATTGTAAAATCAGTTTTTCCTTAAACTCAATAGTTTGATACAAAGACACATCCAAAAAGGAAAAATGTATGTCCCTTTCTATACTTTTAACTTTTGAAATAAGAAAAGGAAAAATCTAGACAAAATACATCCGATAAGTAGGTGAAAACTTTCAATGAAAATTAGTTTGAACGAGATATAGTTCGCAAATTTTGAGACGAAGAGTGTTTTCAAGAACCGCAAATAATCTTTCGTCATTTATACAAATACTGTGAAAAATAAAGTTAGTTTTTGCTGAACTCTATAAAAAACAAAGTAAGCTTTAATGGCAGTGTTTTTTTAGATCATCTTTTCAAATATTATCTTGCTTGTAAATCTTTGGAACTTGCTCCCTTTAAAAATCAGGAAAGCCCCTAATATCAAAATTTATAAAATACGGCTCTACGTCACTTCCTCATTTCAATTTGACTTGGTTGAAATTAAAGTATTTATTTTTTACATTGTCTTAAGATAATTTAATCCCAATCTTTTTAACCGACTTCCAAAAAAGGAGGAGGTTTCTCAATTCGGCCGTATATATCTTTTTTACATATTTTTTTCTATTTCAATATATTTTAAAGCATTATGTCTCTTTTTTGTGTATTAAGAGCATCACTGCGCAACATTTCTTTGATTATATCTCTATAGCATAAGGTTGCCTAAAAGAGATAGCTGTTTTAACAATAAGACTGCCTTTGTGAATCATTTAATTTTAAATTTTATTTTTATTGTATTAATTTTCTTATGTATAATAATGCACAACAAAGACTTATTCTATTATTTTCTATTAATTGCTACTGTCAATATAAATCTCTAATCTATGCTTGGAATGGAACCCTTATAGAGAAGTTCGACTCGCACTTACCCATTCTATTTTTAAAATACAACTGATATTGGTCTCGTGGAGCAAAGATATTGCTTGTAGGTGTCACTGGCAGAGCTTTCTACTGGCTATACTTTTGTTTTCCAATATATCGCAGTTGCCAGAAAGGTTACGGTACTTTTACGTAACTTCATACGAAACAACTTTTGTATAAGACTCAATGACGTAATATAGAAGTTCAGTTAAGCTTTTTGATTTATATTCAGGCTCATTTTAAAAACTTTAAGTTCCGACGAAGCTCTTTACTACAGTCAAGGTATTACGACGAAAAAACTTTATTTATAATTTGAACGTGCATATTTTTTATGACGGCGACAATATTTGTAAGTGAATTTTATAGAGTATTTTTTTTGGATTTTTTTAGTGTGTAAAAATATATAAAATCGCATGTTGACGTTTAAATGATTGCATGTACTTGTATTTTCCACACAAATATTTGATAGACTTGATTTCTGATAAATCTGTTATTTATAGGTTACTTGGCTTATAAAGTATCTACCGGCTAAATTTTGTTATTATCGCTTCGCTAGATTCGGCGTGAATCGCAGTCATTATACAGACAGACAGACTGACAGACAGGCAGACAGACTGACAGACAGACTGACAGACAGGCAGACAGACTGATAGACAGGCAGACAGACTGACGAACATTCTATAAATTCTAATAATTTGTTTTGCTTCCCCTTTCTCCTTGACCTGCACATATTTTTTTAATATATTCAATTCGCTCTTTTATAGTTTTATTATAGCTGTATCGATTATCTGACCCAACAGATGTTATTTTACCTTCACTATGAATATTGAATGAAAATGAACTTATTGTTTTCTCTTCCATAAGAACCTCCTTTTGGCAATAATTAATACAACACAAATATTGCAAAATTGGTCCATCCGTTCACACGTGAAGGAGAAATAGAGATTCAGTTTTAATTGCGAGACTAACTGCCTACATTTGAGGTCAGCAGCATAGAAGAGAAAGTCTCTGTCAGGTTCCGGTGTGGAGGGTAAGGTAGCCGCTTGAACAATAGGCCTAACATCCCGGCTACGGAACAGTGACGCATCTATAACGTCTATGGTGATGTTTCTTCCTATCTGTAAAGCCATGCACTTATTCGCTGACCTCTCACATTAAAAAAATCATCTTTCGTTATAGTGCTTTGGGAGTAAATCTCTAAAAAAAATAGCCTACGTTCGAACTCGAGTAATAATTATATATCAAAATCTTTTCAGTGGTTTACCTGTGAAAGTATAATAGGCAGACTTTTGCATTTATACTATTGGTATCCATATAGTAGAGTTTAAAAAGAGGCCTTTCATATGCCTTCTTCTCTTCTCTTACCTTGCCATACAACTTTCTGCTAGGACATAACGCTATTTGTTAGAGACTTACAAAACCTATGTAGCTAGCAATGTAACAAAATATCTATTTCAAGTTTTCCTAATAACTTTATGTAGCAGGATCAAAGGAATTCGGCCGATGTTCAAAATACACACAATTTCTAAATTTGAAACTTTCGCGTCTACTTTTAGCTCAATTAGGAAAGGGCTAGTATGCATTTTTTTTTTGTTTTGTGATATCGAAAGAGTAGCTGGCTTTCTTGATGGTAAACCGTGGCCTTTGAACTGGTGGTTTGATTAAGGATTACCATGACTCTAGGCCAAGAAAGCAAGTTTATAAGCAACTTTACATTTTAGTAGGTAACACGACAGTGCAAGGCACTAACGCTAAGGCGACAGGAATAGATAAGGCGGTGATCATTTCGATCATTGTTGTTTTTCACTCTGTGTTATATATTTTTGAATACTATGGTAATAAAAATAGCAGTAAGTATTAAACTAAAAAATACGCTTTTGTATCTAGCTGTACTATTTTTATTTTATTAATATTTTCATGATGTTGGAAGGCAAAAAAAAGCAGACGGATTTTCTGATGGTAAGAAATTGAAATTGACGCCGCCTATAGATGCCAAAGTAGTAATAGTGCATTGCCAACCTTGTGCCGGGATGTTAGGCTTCGAGCAAAGTAAGTTTACTAGCTACCTTATCCTCCGAACCGAACACGTCAACGGCAAGCGCTGAGGTTATGACGGCTGGAATAGGTAAAGCGGTGGTACCAATCCGGGCGAGTCGCTGCAAAACTCTACCTAGTTAGAAAGTCTAAGAAGTAGAAAAATATTTTCAAACAAATAAATGTAACCTTTTGAGTACGAAATATCATTTTATTCTAAAAAAGCGTGGGGTGCCATGTTTCAATTATTGTTGTGTAAACTTTAAAAGCCACCCACGTCTTTTACAAAAAAAAATGTTTATGAAAGGAATCTTTTGGTTTTGGCTACATATTATGATGGTAATTATCTAAAATAATGCTTATATATTATAATGATAAGACTGTAAAGCTTCTTATCAACATAAACTTTCGAAGTGGGTGAGACACGTTCTTGGTTTCATTAAATATATACGTAGATACAGACGCAGCCGATAAAAGCTTATTAAAATAGAAGTGTATCCTACTTTTGACCACCCAATACATCTGGCTGCTACCCAAATCAAAGCAGGCATAAAAAATAAATGGATAGGACTGCAAAAGGCGGTTAAAACTTTTGTCGCTAATGGCTTGTGTTAAGTTGGTGAAATATAGTGCTAGACTCCACCTAAAGCGTGACGTATTATTAATCCATTGTAACGTTATTCTGAGCCTTTATCATGAGTTAGTATAGGTTGCGTTCGGTAAGTTACGTGTCGACCCCCCTGAGGGTCCGAGCCTTGTCGTGGCGGGGGGCACACAGGGTTGTGGGCCATTTGGCCCGTGTGGGTTGGCGGCATGCAAGCCTGCGGAGGAGGGGGGCGGGCTTTCCATCTAGCCCGCCCGGTCGAGATGGGGTTGCGGCAGGTGCGAGTGTGCCTGTCGCCACTGGAACCCCCGAAGTGGTGCACGCTGTGTCTCCGTGCACCACTTCTGATGATATGCAGCCCCCTGTTTAGAGAGGCTGCCCGATGGGGATCGGCAAATCCAGCGCCGCCATGGTAGCGGATGTGTGCGACAGCGTTTCCGCAGCCCCGGTACCTGGCAAAGGGGTGGACACCATGGGGTTTTAGTGAGTAGGAGTCTCACGTAACCCGCCACTTCCCCTGAAAGTGACGGGTATCTATGATGGATTTCCCCACGAAAAAAAAAGTTACGTGTGGAAATCTGACACTTTTGGTCTAAGAATATGTTTCCTTGTTACCGATATTGGCGCTATTCAAAGTTTTCATACAAATAATTTACAGAGACGGAAGCGAGTATAGTAAACTTGACCAGCCGTAAACTCATGGTATAGGTTTTGATGATGTATATTACTGTAAAATATCACTTAATCAGTAGGTACATTACTTTTTGCGTTAAAGTGTAACTAACGAATTTATCATACACCTCACAAACTTTTGGATTTATATCAGTTGGATAGTTTTTACTTGCCAGTAACAAACTGCCTAGATTGTGGGCAGATCGCTGGCACTTTTTAAACACTAAAGTAAAAAGGCAAAAAATAAAATTATTTAAACAGAGTGTAAATGAGTCACAAACAAGCCAACAAAAATTGTCATTTGCAATTTTTATCAAAAATAACCTTTAAGATAGTAAACTGGTAGCAGTTAAACAAATTATATCACGTACTGATAGGACAGAATTGAGGCATCCAGTGAATTTAACGAACACCGTTCCTCTCGATTAGGCGAAAACGGAAACCAATTTTACCGTTCATTGTGACTGAGAATTAACTATTTCGTCCTGGCATAACTCAATTGACGTTCCTTTTAGTGTTTTTCACAAGTACCACAAACACACCGTAGCTACAACTACGACGTGGTTGACTATAATTTTAAAGTGAAACAGTGTATCTCTCACGGGTCACATTTTGCCGTCATTATCCACCAAACACATCGCGATCACAATGCAACGACAATGAATGCACAGACCGCACGACTAGGTTTAATTTTCGAATAAAGTGACAATGCAACTGCTACACGACACTCTTCATACGTGACTACGGCTTGATCAATTTTGGTCGTAGCGATATGGTGTGGTTGTGATACGTATGACCCGAGCCTTATTGCATTTTGACATATTGCAAATATTTAGAAAATTTTAAGAATTCGAAACTATATTAAGCATCACATGTATCACAACGATTTTTTGTAAATAGTTTATTGTAATTATTTAACATACCAAAATATATACATATTTTTTTTTTAAATTTTTTGCTTTTATTATATTTTTGGATATAAAATTGTCACCTCTATGATCTAGTGGTATTGTCGTTGACTACATGAGCTTTTAGCATAAGGAGGGTATAATTCCCGGGTCGTTCAACTCAAAATGTGCTTCTTTTTTTCAATTTTCTAAAAAAACAACGTTGCCAGGGATTAAATAAGTTTTCCCACACATAATATTGTTAGACGGAGTAGTAACTTCGGCTAATTGTGAGTGGCCTGGTTATAAGTCCATTTACCTCTTCGGGGATACGGGAATATTTACTTATCCATATGAATCATATAAATCGAAATATCTGTAGGTCTGCATAATACACAAATAAAAATAACTACATTAAAAAACCGACTTTTATTCTAAAAAGTAAAAATAATAAACTTTTAATATTAATTATATACTGCCTATTATTATTATTATTATTATTTACTAATAGGTGTAAAGTCGGTGCCAAGCCTTATAAATAATAGGTAGTATGTAATTAATATTAAATGTTTATTATTTCTTACTTTTTAGTTTAGAAGATAGGTTTTTTAACGTAGTTATTTTTATTTAACACTTTTAAGTTTATTGCTCATATGATTTAATTTATTAAAAATAGACATCGGGATAGGTGAAAGTAGATTTTATAATAGATTTTAAAACTATTCCGCATCAAACAAAAAAGAGTTACGTAAATCGGTTCAGAAACCCCATCGATATCGGTCTACACACACACACATATATATATATACAGTCGTGGTCAACTAATTAGGGACACTCTTTGGTTAAACCGAATTGTGAATTTATTTTTTATTTTCCAATGAGTCCAACCATTCCATAATTTAATTTCCAATAAGTCAAACCATATTATATCTCTTACATGTAAGTAAAATTAGTCATTTATGTGCCCGATTATACAAACAATAACAACTTCTTAAACATTAAACCTCTTGACAGTATAGCTGATAGATTATCGTAGTGCTATTTGTTCAAATATTGCTGGCTGGCCATTTAATTAGGGACACTGAGATATTGCGTTCTATTTTCAAAATTTGAATCTCAATACTTTTTTACTTCTTCTCTTATTGTTTCGTGGTAGTTTTGGTGGCAATCCCAATATTTATTTTAAGTTTTGAAAAATATTTTGAAGAAAAATGGGTAAAAATAAAAGTTGCGATCCAACACAACGAAAAATTATTATGAAGTTTGTTGTCGAGCATGGTTGGCCATACCGAAGGATAGCAGATCATTTATATTGTTCAAAAACTATGGTATACAATGCAGTGCAACATGACAGACGCAATAACACAGATTTAAATGTGCCCAGAACAAAAAGATCGAGAAAACAACTCCGCAAGAAGATATAATGATAACCAGGTTAGCTAAGAAAGATCCGTTTCTAGTCTCTATTTTAATTAAACACGAAGTGTTTGGGACAGACGAAAGAGCTAGTGTCTCAGCGGACCGTTTGACGACGTCTGGTAGAAGCAGGGTTGTTCGGAAGAGTGGCTCCCAAAGTACCGTTGTTGAAGAAAGAACACAGAAATGCACGTTTGGCGTTTGCACGTAAATATGGACATTGGACCTACGCCCAATGGCAACATGTATTATTCTCTGACGAGACCAAGGTTAATTTGATTTCTTCAGATGGAAGGCAATAAGTACGGCATCCAGTAAAAGCGGAAATGAATCCAAGATTCACAAAAAAGCAGGTGAAACATGGCGGTGGAAACATTAAAATGTGGGGTACATTTTCTGGACGTGGAGTGGGACCTGTGAGGAAAGTTCAGGGTAACTTAGACCAACATCAATACAAGGCAATATTGGAGGAAACGATGCTTCCCTATGCTGAGGAGCATCTCCCTATTATATCGACGTTTCAGCATGATAACGACCCGAAACATACCGCCCGTTCAGTCAAGTCGTTTCTTACCAGTCAGTCAGTATCGCTGCCAGATTGGCCAGCAAATAGCCCGGACCTTAACCCAATCGAGCACCTTTGGCACGAAATCAAGAAAAAAGTAGCCACTTATCGTACCACAACTTTAGGTGAACTTAATTAAGCTTTTTGTGAGGCATGGGCAAACATTCCTGTCGAAATATGCCAGAAACTGATAATGTCTATGCTACATCGGTGTCAAGCGGTAATTACTAACAAAGGTTTTGCTACTGGATACTGATTTTACACGTAATAAAATGGAGCTGTTAAAGATATTATAAGATTATTAGTTTTGTTTAACTCTATTTTTCATTACAGTTTACTGTCCTTAATTAAATATCCAGCTACAGAATTATACCTTAAAATTGAATACATGTTCAACCTTTGATATTAAATACTTTTTTCTATTTATTTATTCTTTTATTGACAGGCATTTAAAGCATAATAATCGAACCAAATTATGCAAATAATAGTCACTGAGAAATCAATAGGGTTTTATATTTGTATGTACATAACCGGTTATTGTTCTTCACTATCTTGCATGTCCCTAATTAGTTGACCACGACTGTATATATATGCCGAATTTAGAACCTTCTCCTTTTTCTCGAAGTCGGTTAAAATACAATTCCGTTCGCTAAGTTAAGAAGCATTGACATTCTTTTACATTTATTTACACATTACCATCTAGTACTGATAGGTTGGCAGCGACGTGTCCGGTGAATCAACGAGCACCGCTTCGCTCGGTCCGACAAAAACGGAATCCCATTTCACGGTCCATTGTGAAAGAGGATTGGCAATTCCATTATATTCTAAGCCACCCATTGGCCAGACCACTCTTACAACACCTTAACGTGTCGCTTACATGTGATATAATATTGATGAATCTTACAAAACGGAAAGCCATTTTATGGTTTATATACACGTATGAAAAATTTCAACTTCTTCAACTTCAATTGAGGTAACTTTAGGGTTGATCCAGATATAAACACCTTGCAAGACTTAGCCCTATCAAATATGCGTATTTTGCAAGTTTAATAAAAGTTTGAAGTGTATGTAAAATTACATTATTTATGATTTTAATTATACATGAAAAATGGCATTTTGAAATTGTGTAACATTTATACGTTTTTTGTCTCCCTTTACTCAAGTTCAACTGGGACAAAATGCTTAAAGGCCTTTCTATATATGTTTAGTAATGAAATAAATAATTTTAAATAAATAAATAAAATTTTAGATATCATAGATCAAGGATGTAAAACAGTTATTACACAAATTCCGTCCAGTACTGATAGGCCGGCAGCGACGTGTCCGGTGTATCAACGAGCACCGCTTCGCTCGGTCGGACAAAAACGGAAACCCATTTTACGGTCCATTGTGAAAGAGGATTGGCAATTTCGTTCTAGGCTAACTCGCCCATCGGCCGAACCACTTTTACAACGCCTTGATGTATCGCTTGGATGTAATACAATATTGATAAAATTTAACACATCAAAATTTTCTTCACTTGTTTTTGAAATTCGGCAGAAAATGAAATATTTAGATGGGAATGCATCTAATTTAGTGGTTGACTGTTTGTTTGCGACTTCGTCAGCGTAAAATATTGACGTGCATGTGTATGATTTCAATGAGGATTTTTTTATGAATGATTACGAATAAGTCAGAGGATACAATTTTTTTTATTTTGATAATTATTATGATTTAAATTATAGATTCTTGGATTAGTACAGGAGCTAGCAACATCAGAAAATTGGTTGTTTAAAATATTTCACTGTATACTGCAATATGATAGCTGGGAGGCCTGCCTGCCTGCCTTTTCTACTCCTAATCACACTTTTACAGAAAAAAAAGATTTTGAAATAATTTCAGGAAGCATATTTATTTTTTTAATAGCTTCTAAGAACTGTTAGAAACATGCGTTCATCATTGATATATATTTACCTTATCGCTAATAGAGTGGCAGACACTATTTTATCTGAACAAAAAAAACAATTTTAAAGTGTCTTTCACTTTAACACTATTTTATTTCCACATTGGAAAATTTCAACACTTTCAATTTGACAGACATAAATTCGATGGCTTACTCAATATACAGACTGATTAATTATTTAATGTAATGTGCTGTGGGATTGTGTTGGTTGTGAGGGAAAAATAGTTGTAAAATGGAATAAAGATGAAAGAGAGACAAAAATACACACATGTTTTTTTTTACATACAGTGTTACTTTCAAAAGACCGGCCAAATTTTAATATAAGGGAGGTAAGGTTATAATGAGTGTTATTTAAATATTAATTGTCAAATTGTTATACTTACTTTTATGAATATTCATTTAAAATAATCCGCGTTAATATTTCACTTGTTGTCACGCTACATCGTGCCTTGTACGAGTCATGACATCTCCAGCCTGCGCATGCGACTGCGGTCGGCGTTTATGTCGTAACAATGCATTTTGTATTTTGCGTCGGATATTTTTTTTGCATTTTTTTTTTGTTATTACTTCGCAAATAGAAAGTGTTATCGATTCCCATACAAAAAATTTGGCTCACAAAATTTGGCTGGTCCTTTAAATGTTACCCTGTACATATAAGAGGAGGCAAACGAGCAAGTGGGTCACCTGATGGAAAGTGATCACCGCCGCCCACGGACATCCGCAACACCAGGAGTATCACAGATGCGGTTCTGAAAAACTATTTAAATCTTAGATGACAATAATAAAAATAATTTAGCTATTTTCACTGTTTTGGTAAAAAGTATCGAAACATTAAAAAATAGCTAAATCAACTATTCTAAAAAATAGGAATCACCTCTGTGGTCTAGCGGTTCAGTTGTTGGACTTGACTGCATGAGGTCCCGGGTTCGAATCCCGGGTCGGGCAACAAAAAGAAAATCGGATTTATCCAATTTTCTAATAAAAAAAACTGTTGCTCGGGATAGGATATGTGCCCGGTTGGCGATAGGCTTGCCACCTATCACATTATGGGACTTAGTATCTTCGGCTAGTCGTGGGTACCCTGGTTGTGCCTCTGCCTACCTCTTCGGGGATATGGGCGTGAAGATACTTTTTTTTTTAGGAACATCTTGTTTTTCTATAGAAGAGGATATAAACGTACAAAAAGTGATGATAAGTAATCATCATAAGTGATCATCGTTGTCCTCGAGTATTTACAGCCCGAGGCCTTTGAGAATGAGTAGGTATGCTTTTTACTTGACGGTTTAGTTAAGGTGGTCAGTAATCGCTGCTGCCCCTTATATCTGCAACTTCAAAGGTATCACAGGGGTGAGCCACAGAAAAATATTTAGAACGCAGCCCCAAGACAATGTCCGTCTCGGAAGACAGCCCCAACTCATACAAATAATACAAATTCAGGCTGCGCTTTTCCCTCAACCTCCAAAACTGGGTGAAGTTTTAAAAACCTTACGATTAGGAACGATTTAGTCCTTCCAAAACAAGCATGCATTTTCTACCTTTTGCTGAGGAATAATTACGATTTTTGAAGTAAAAACTTCTTTAGCGGCGTTGCACACTTTTTTTGTAATGGGTAAAAACTTCTAATTTCGCGTCAGATCGTCAGAACGTAAGACGGCGCACTGCGCATGCGCGATCAAGACGGCGGCGCATGTCGCTTGCGCGAGATCTAAAATAAAACGTAGATTAATTGTTGTTTTTCTATTGCTTACATAATTCCGAACAGTATAGGATTCGATCGCAAAAACTACTGCGATTCGGCCTCTCGCGTTGTTCTGCAGTATTAAATAATGTACTGTAAAGTGTAAACTGTAAACATATTTTAATTTGTTTGCGACTTCTAGGTACATCATGGTTTCTCAGTTAATAGAAATTACAGTACAACATTGTGAAGACGTTTAGATGTTTTCGAAAAAGTTGTAAGTTTAACAAAGGAAATAATAAAAGATGGAAAATCGATATACACATAATATATATTATATTAAATTGAATTATGTATAAGTTTGAAAAATTAAATATTTCATCATATTTATCTCAAAAGTGATACTATTTTTATAGGCCGAGGTAAATTATGAAGTGGCCCTACTAGTAGGTAGGTAGCATACTGAAGTTTAGGTTTAGGTTTAGCACAGAGTACTAATAGGTAGATACTAATAGTATTAATAAGGTATACTAGTACATTTTACGGATTGTACGATTGCAGTGCGAATCCAAAAATGTCCCATTAAGCACAAGACTATTGTATTATACCACATGCCGGCTCTCTCGGAGTGCAACCCGTCTTTTTTTATTGAAGATAGCAGTCCCACCGTTAGTAACTAATTTCACGAAGGTGTCCTAAGGGGTAAGGAATATCAAAATATAATATTGTTATACAAGATAAGTCTTCGGATATATTATGTGACCAAACCACTTCTGCATATTTTCAATGCAAATAACTAGCTTTATTTCTTAAGATATTGAGTAGGTACTTTAGGGAGCCTTATTTAAAAAATAAGTGGTAAGGCGCTTTAAATAAATTATTGTCTAACGAGAGATAAGCTTCCTAAAGCTTTAAAATCAAAATCCTAGTTATATAACAATTACATTTTTTTTGTATCATAATACTCTACCTTGTAGGAACTTGCTGAAATTCCATCATATTGTTGGACACTTTTCAAATAACTTGTGTTTTTCCACAGTCCACTTTATTTTATACTCAAGCCAACCGGTTTTACTTTTTACAGCATCATCAGTTTCCAACTAAAGATTAATATCCACTTATTTTGTTGTTTGGTTGTCTTTCTCTTTGGTTGTTATTTACTGGCGGTAGTACTTAATAATACTTAATAGTACTTAATAATACTTTAATAAACTACTACTAAAGTAAAGTAGACTTATAAATACTGAATACTAAATTAAAGTGGACTTATTTATCTGCAGTTATAAAAAAATACTCAGTTAAAGCCGTAAATAGTGAAACCGGTAGGCTTAAGAGTAACATAGATGATGAAAGCGAAAGCGACCCCATCTCTCTCCTAACCAGAAGGCGTGAAGGTCATTGTTTGGTTTTTGATTGGTTCGAGTCTAACATAACCTACCCCTCTTCTCCCTCTAGACATGAAGATTTTCCTAACGTAAAAAAGGCTTAAGAGTATGATATAAATTGTTAATATACTGTATTGTGAAAAGTGCGAATTTTTCATATAATAGTTTTATGTTAGTAGGTTTGTACCACAGACAGATTTAATAGATACAGAATTAGCTAAAAAAGTAGGACAAAACTATCAGTATCAGTAACTAGTTATTTTTAAAGTGTCCAAACTATCTGACACTTTACAAATAACTAGCTTCGCATAGGTGGCAAAATTTCTAATTTTTCATGGAAATAGCGTAGCCTATGTTCATCAGAGATATCATCTACTTTTAAGGGTATATTTTTTTTTAAACGAACAAACAATCTAATCTCTCCTCTTTATTATTAGCATAGATAATTTAGTTTTAA
This sequence comes from Calephelis virginiensis, assembly GCA_002245475.1. Lineage (NCBI taxonomy): Eukaryota > Metazoa > Arthropoda > Insecta > Lepidoptera > Riodinidae > Calephelis > Calephelis virginiensis. The sequence continues at coordinate 17,792 of NJDC01000834.1, read as the reverse complement.
TCTCGCAAGTAATTTAGATCGCAAATTTAAATAACTATTGCAGGCAGGCGTAGTTATTCAGATATTTAGAAGAAACGCCTTTGTTATAAAATAATTTAAAATCTAACAAAATAAATGTCTAGAAGATCAATCACTCATCTGTTTTAATATTAATATTATCTTTAATAAAATATTCATTGTCTTCAGTACATCTAAAAAGCGTTTACAGCAGAAAATAATAATATACTCCGAGATCCAAATCTAAATCGACCTTCAACGAGCTGATAATATAATGTAACATATTTTATAAAGAATCTAGTATGTGAGAGAATATATTAAAACTGGGTTGCCTATCAAAATCTGGACAGAATATTTTATAGCAGTTTACTTTTTTATACTAACACTTGATAGTTGCCTGGTGTTGCCGTCAGAAAAAAACATGTGCTTGTCACTGCCCAAACTCTTTTTTGCCAAACTGTATGTCCAGTTATTTTCACTGCATATTGGGTTGTTTGCTTTTGATACGAATACGTTGATATAGAGTTGTTTTAAAAAATCGGATAAATGAAAAGTTTTTTTTTTATATGTTATAGGAAGGCAAACAAGCAGACGGATTTTCTGATGGTAAGAAATTCACGCCGCCGCACCAAAGGTGGTAATGGTACGTTGCCAACCTGAGGCCGGGATGTTACGCCTCGAGCAAAAGTAAGTTTACCGGCTACCTTACCCTCCGAACCGGAACACGTCATGACCGTATGGCGGCAGGAATAGGTAAGGCGATGGTACCAATCCGGGCGAGTCGCTGCCAAACTCTACCACCTAGTCGGATGTCACGGTGTTAGTGATGGTAAGCCTATGCTCGCCTTTTACGAGCTGCCTGGCAAGGAAGGCAGATGGTCTATTCTACTAAGGAGCCCGGACCAACACGGGGAAGTATTTTTTTTAACTAACCATATTCTGCCCAGATTTTTTTCCAACCTGTTTTGAAAATATTTTCAATTTTTTTTTATATAATAAGCTTTATTCTATTAACAGGTTGGTGAAGGTCGATTAGGGTCCGAACCTTTTACTATGGTCTTGAATCCGAACCTAAGACGACCTTCACCGAGCTAATAGTAATGTGTAACCTATTTTATAATAAACTTGATATTAGAAAATATATATTAAAAATAGGTTATTTAAAAAACTTGGACAAAATGGTGTTTTTTAATTTAAAAAAATGTTTTTTTTCTATTAACGGGTGCAACATTAAAATTCTGGGTTGTCGGGTATAAAAATATATGTCGATACCGGCTACTTTCACAGAATTGGAACACACATACACCCAAAATCAGAATAATCACTTTATAAAAAAAATTAAGTCTTATTTCTTAATGTACTAAATTTATTATAAAATATGTTTCATTTTATAATCAACTCAGTGTAGGTCGATATTGGTTCGGATCCTATACTACTAGTTCAACTCAAAAGCTGTTTACCGTAGAAAAAATTATAAAAGTGGCAAAATCCTCAACAGTTTTCAGTCCCGTAGATGAAGCCTATTTGAAATTCCAATTAGAAAGTTTTCTCATTTATTTGATTCAGGACGAGGTTATGCGGAAGGGCAACAATTTCAGCCGATTAGTCCTTTTCCCGGCTGTGCACCAAGTTCAAAGGATATAGGCTTCACCACATCAACTATGGCATATAACATATAACATGGCAAAAGATATCAAATCTGTATAATAAAACTTTCAAGAATGTTTCTTTTGCCATGAATATATCGGGCATTAGATTTTTTTCTAAAGATGTTGCTTGCCTCGTGGTTTTTACCTACAACACCAGCACCAAGGGCTGACTCTGGAGGAGCGAGCTTTAAAGTAGGTAATATTTTAGGGTCTAGTGGCCCGATATTAGTGTTGACTAAATTAAAACTAGGACAGATTCGATTCCCGGGTAGGGTGACTCAAAATAAATTATATATTCTGATTAAAACAACGTTATCGGGACTAGTTGGTGATAGGTGTGACACTTATCACATTATTACACTAGGGAACACAAAAACATAGTATTAAGCATAACAAATAAATCTTGCTCAGATATTCTTTAAATTTATCTTGTTAATGACCAAACTTACATCAAAAAATTCGTTAAAATCTATTCAAACATCCAATTGAGGAACACCTTTTTGGAGATTGTTATATATTAAATACGAGTACTTTTGTGTTTTTGTAATTGATAAATACTAAACAATAATATATATTTTTCAATGATGGTGGCATTGACTTCAACGTTCCCTGACAAGTAAGCGTCACGTCTAACGCCATCAACCAACTGTGTACGGTTTGATTCCCGGCGGGTGCAAGCAATTGGGTAATGAGCTTATAAATAAGGGTAGGTATGTTTTTACGGGACTTGGTGTTTGTTAAATTTATTTGTGTATAATATCTATACTTTTCATCGTCGACACTTGCCCACAAAATATAACCACTTTTTAGGGTTCCGTACCCAAAAGTAAAAACGGACCCTATTACTAAGCCTCCGCTGTCTGTCTATCTGTCTGTCTCTCATAAATCGTGATAGCTTAAAAGCAGAAATTTTCACAAATAATGTATTTCCGTTCCGTTGCAACAAATACTAGAAATTAACAAAAATAAAACATTATGGAGGGTCCCCATACAATAAACGTATTTTTTTCGTATTTTTGCTCAATATTAAAAACGGTAACAGATAGACACAAAAGACTGACATTGTCAGTGATTGCATGAGAAACACCAATGAAAACTAGAAAAAGATTTACTAGGAGTGAAAGACTAATATAAAGAACTTTTTACCTTGCTGCATAATTTTAACACAAAAACGAATGAATAGCTCGTAATAACTTTCCCAAAGTATTGATCAGAAACGAATTTATTCTAAAAGTATCGAGCCAGAACCAGACACGGAAGTTACCCAGTTGAAAATTGAATTTATCAAACTTTTCGCGGGACAAACAGATACTTTATAGACTGTGAAAAGCAATTTACTTTCAATTGCTATCATTCAAGTGTATTGGAGCTTGTAATAACTAAGTGCACGAATAAAAACCGATGTTTCAGCAATTAATGGACCGCCTCGTTGGTCGAGTGGCTAGCGTACATGCCTTCGGCCTCACTACGCCGACCAACCGCGAGGCTCGGGTTCGATTCCCGACGGGGGCAGGCATTTATGTGATGAACATTTATATGTCTGCATATCCGGCCTGGATGTTTATTAAATTTATTCTTGTATCTATTTAAGTATTTCTATGCATAACACAAGCATATAATATGCTTACTTTGTATTGGGTTAGATTCAATTTGTGTAACTTGTCCAGAGATATTTATTTATTTTTTAATGTTATAGCCTACTGAAATTTCGGGACATGTGAAATCAACTTTGGTCTGGATCTCCTGTGTAGAATAGGATATGTATATCTGTCTGGAAACTCGTGAGAACCGAGCATTAGGTAAATTAGTTTTATTTCAGTGATAATCGCCTCTGTGGATTAGCGATCCGGTGTCGGACTAACTACTTACTACTAAAGCTAACTACTTGAGGTCCCGAGTTCGATCCGCGGGTCGGGCAACAAAAACAAAGAAATTTGTATTTTCAATTAAGTTTTTCTAATGTGATAATCGACTCTGTGGTCCAGCAAAAGGCTTAACTTCTTGAGGTCGTTGTTTCGATCCGCGGGTCGGGCATAAAAAAATGTATATTTTCAATTTTCTTATAGAAATAACGTTGCCCGGGACTGGATACGTGTCCAATTGTCGATAGACTTGCCACCTATCACGGTGTAAAATTTAGTGTCTTCGACTATTCATGGGTGTCTCTGCCAACCTCTTCGGGGATATGAGGGTAAATATACTAATGTGATGAGATAATGAACAAGCACACGACTCTGCTAATGGTAAAAGATAACTGTAGCATAAATACACTAAAGAAGTTGCTGGTGCGTCGCTGTCTTTTCCTACTATCCATACTGGGACATAACACTGTCATTATGAAAAAAAAGTATCTTCACGCCTATGTTAAGAAGAAGTAGGCAGAGGCACAACCAGGGCACCCACGACTAGCCGAACACACTAAGACCCACAATGTGATAGGTGACAAGCCTATCGCCAACCGGGCACATTTCCAGTCCCGAGCAATTTTTTTTTATTAGAAAATTGGATAAACCCAATTTTCGTTTTGTTGCCTGACCCGGGATTCGAACCCAGAACCTCATGCATTCAAGTCCAACAACTGAACCGCTAGACCACAGAGGTGCTGTCATTATGGTGGAAGGAATAGGTAAGACGGTGGATCTCTATCCAGATGAGTTTCAATAAGAACACTCTACTACCAATGGTCTTGTTAGTAGACCCTTTTAACATTAACTTTAACGAGCTACTAGAGCAGCCAGATGGTCTATTCTACACAGCAAACCCGGAGCAACATGGGGATATTATCAACAAGATCACTGGTGGTAGTGTTCTCGTTTCAGTTCATCCAGATGGAGTGCTGTGCAGCGACTTCCCCGGGTATTTATTCATCACCTTTTCTATTCCCACTGCTTTAATGACAATGGTGGTGATTCTGCTGTTCATAAACTAAACTTATTTTAGATGCCTGCTGGCTTTTTCAAATGAAAAAAAAAACAAATGAGATGGAACTTTTTTTTATGACTAATTTTTGTTAATCTCGCGATTTTTACAACTTCACCGAGCTTTGAAAAAGTTTTTACTTTAGATATGTGAGATTAGTCTGGACATGTCAAATCGGGATGCTTTTAATAAAAAAATTCCGAGTGATATATTAAACGTCTGAAGGAATGACGTTTACGGACTAATTTGACAGCACTAAAAGTGTTTTGTCTCTCTCTATTGCTCTCAATGAGAAGATAGCGATAGCTTAAATTAATTTAATGAGTGCCCAACAAAATTACCACCATTAGTCCGGACATGTCAAATCGTGATGTTTTAATAAACTTTTTTCGAGTGATAGATTAAATGTCTGTAGGAATGACGTTTACGGACTAATTTGACAGCACTAAAAGTGTTTTGGTTCTCTCTATTGCTCTCATGGAGAATATAGCGATAGCTTAAAATTAGTTTTGTGAGTGGGCAACTAAATTACCACCATTGTTATTGTATCACAACCACAAGATACACCTGTAACATTTCCTGTATCTGTACACGGATGTCTCTTATCATTGGAGAGCCGTATAATTAATGTAATTAATTGAGCCATAACAATTAATGTTAAATTTATTGTTATATTTGTGGCTACATGTTTTTTTATAGAAAAGGAGGCAAACGAGCAAGTGGATCACCTGATGGAAAGTGATTACCTCCGCCCACGGACATCCACAACACCAAGAGTATCACAGATGCGTTGCCGACCTCTAAGGAATGAGTACGCTCTTTTCTTAAAGATTTCTAAGTCATAATCGTTTGGGAGTACCGCCCTCGGTAAATGATTCTACAAAGGTGTTATGCGAGGTAAGAAATGTCTCCAAAATCGCACAGTTGTAGATCGCTACGCATCGAGATGATGGGCATGATACCGTAAGCTCTGACGCGATGTTCTTAGGTGGAAATCAGCAGCTGGAATTAAACCAAACAACTCCTCAGAGCATTGAATATTATGTTATTGAATAGCTAGGTTTGTGGACCGCCATGTTGGATGAATTAGAATAGGGTCCACGTTACCGATGTAGTCAGTCGCTTTTGCTTTTTAAATGAGATAGGTCAGCGTACCAACACATGGGTCTCCTTATGGTCAGAATGAGAAACAACCGTGGCCTATTAGTCATAATAGATGTTAAGATGCGTCGCTGATTTGAACATAGATAAATACACTTATTGTCTTGAAGCCGGGATGTTAGACCTATTTTGCAAAGTCTACCGGCTACTATATTCTCCAGATCGGAACATGGCAGAGTGATTATGCTCGGCTTGAGCTGCCTTTTAGAAAGGAAGATAGTCCATTCTACTCCAACTAACTACAAATAACTTCCTAATACTAATACTCTATAACTAACTTGGGGAAAATACGAGATGACTATCAGAATGACATTCAACATTCATTCAACATTCATTCCAATCAACATTAATTTGACTGATTTTTTGTTTCAGATGCCAAATTCAATCTTCATAATTATACTAGACAAAAGTTAAATAAAGCTAAAGCAAGTAAGAAATTGATTCGGCTATAAACCAATAGATTTTTAGACACATAAAAGCATACAAACTACACCAACTAAACTTATTGTAAGAGTATGCTATCTTTTTCCAATGAAACGAAAAGAAAAGAGATAGGAAATTTCAGACATGTCAGATTACTCCAAACATGACAAATCGTAACGTTCTCAATTAACGTCATCCGAGGATATAAGTCTGCAAACTCTGTAGAAATATCATTTACAAACAAATCTGAGAGCACTAAGCGTATTTTGTCTCTTTCTATCACTATCTTCTTCCAACGGTAACTTAAAATTAGTTTACCCACTAAAGTAATTTCAAGTTATCACTAGTAACAAAATTACTATCATCAGCAATCAAATAGCTTCTTAGCTCTTGGTTACTCTTAAATCTCAATATCATGCGAATTGGAAATTGGAATCGTATATGTCATTTCAGGTACTTTTGAACATAGTACTAGCGGATTACTAACATTTAGTTACTAATAAATTCAAAGAATCCGATAAAATAATTATTGATTGTTTACTATGAACTAAACGTTAATAATTCGCCAGTATTGTGTTCAATTGTACCTAAAATGACATACTCGATTCTGATTTCCAATGTTGAATAAATACAGATTCAAGAGTAATCATTCTGGTCTAGTCGACTCTCTGTTACCCGCGGCTTTGCTCGCCTGTACAGCTAATATGTTTACTGATTATAGCCATCAATAAAAACTTTCATACAAAACTTTCAACTCTTATTTCATCCCTTAAGGGTAGATTTTCTAACTTTTAATAAGTAACCCTTTTTAACTATAAATTTTAAAGAAAGAAAAAATTTCGCCCCAGACAGGATTTGAACCTGTAACCTTTAAAATTTATAGAAAATTTATCCCAAGCACAGGGCAAGTGCTAAAATAAAAACCCTTTTTTAGTCTGTAATTGGTTTAACGCAAATAACTTGGTATTAAATACGAGTAAAACCAAATGTGTCAAATTCGTTCTTCCAAATGTAAGACCAATTCAAGACAATATAATAAAGTTGAAGAATGAGGTGATAGATTTAGTAAACGAAACGACTTTTCTCTTCCTTTCAATAGACTCCAAATTTCAGTGGAGCTCCCAAATAGTAAATCTTACCAAAAAACTTAGCTCAGCGGCTTATGCCATAAGGAAAATTAGACAGATAACTGACGTGAAGACTGCAAGACTTGTTTACTGTTTAATAAATTTCACTGTCATCTGTCTTACAGTATTTTGCTGTGGGGCTGAACTGCAGATGTTAGTACAGTTTTTATTTTGCAGAAACGAGCTATACCGGCAATATACAATATGGGCAGTAGGGCGTTTCTGAGGCAGATTTTTAAGGAAATTAATATTATGACGGTCCCTAGTAGGAAAAATACTAATGAGTTTATAAAAAGTAAAGATGTACACAGTGTGAAGACGAGATATAAAAATAAATTAGCAATTCAAAAGCTTAGGCTAAAAAAGTCCTCAAAATGTTTTATTGGAGTTTGCGTGAGCATGTACAACAAAATTCCTGAAAGTATACGTATAAGTATAACAAGAAAGAAAATTTGAAATCACATAAAAATGATACTTTCTAACAAGGTATATTATACAATAAATGAGTATTTTAATGACAATGACATATGGAGAATATGCAATTTTTAATGCTATTTATTCGACTTTGATGTGATTGTTTTGACATTTTATATAATAATTTTTTGATCAATGTTCTTTTTTTTACTTAATTTTGTAATTTTCGGAAATAATTTATAACAGTTTAATTTTGATATACATTTTTAATTGCTTATTTTGAAAATTTATCTAATTATAAATAGCTAAATTGTACATATTATCCTTATTTTTAGAATTAAGAATTTCGACATTCAAAAAAAGTATTTAATGTATACTTAATTTGAATAAAAACACATTCATTCATTCATTCACCCGAAAATAAAGTTTCATGTTTGACTTAAAAATGGCGATCTTCCATTCAAACTTTTAAATCCTATTACACTCCCTTAGGGGTAAGATTTCCAAAATTCTGTCCTTAGTGGGTGTCTACTCAATAAAATAACCCTACTCACCTAATTTCATGGCTGTAACTAACAGTCTTTGTTCGGCGACGATGAATAGTCAGTTAGGACAGGTTATTTTATAATTATAGATTTAGGTAGGACGTTTCTAGTCATATGTTTTTCTCAGGAGCTCTAATCCAGAACGTTCTTCAACTTTTTCTAACACATTTAATTATTTGTTAAAAAATCAGATTTTTACAACTATTTATAAAACAAGATTATTATAGGAAAATAACCAACCAAAAAAGGTACTCCAAAAACAAATGTGGGCTATTTTATTTTTGTATACCGCCTACAGATGTCTCAAGTGTAAGGTTAATTGCTAAAGAACACCTTGAGGCAATGAATGAAGAGGTAGTGCGATTATTTTTGAATCCGTTTTTTTGTTTATTATATGTAAGGAGTGACTTGGCAATAAAGATTTCTTATTTCAAAAGGACAAGATTGTCAATTCGTGTGTCTTTTTTTTATGACATTGGAAGGCAAACAAGCAAACGGATTTCCTGATGGTAAGAAATACCCGCCGCCTAGAGACACCAAAGGTGGTAATGGTGCGTTGCCAACCTGAGGCCGGGATGTTAGGCCTCCATGAAAAGTAAGTTTAGCGGCTACCTCATCCTCCGAACCGGAACACGTCATGACGTTATGGTGACAGGAATAGGTAAGGCTGTGGTACCAATCCGTGGTAATCGGTGGTAATGTCTGTTTTTTTTGTTTGTTACGTGATTACTCATTTAATGATGAACAGATTTTGATTTCCTTTTGTAAAAGGTATGTCACGATTGAGAGCTGAGTACCTAAAAGTTTGGTTTTAAAAAATTACAGTCCAATTTACTTGTCGGCTTTAGCCTCTCCCCACGGAAAGCTATGAAGTAAACGGGATAAAAAGTAGCCTATAACCTCCTTCGGAACATAGAAAATCTATCATTACGCTTATTTCAGTAGGTCTGGTGTGAATTGAGGTCACATTCCTGAAAAACAGCCAGTAACCAGTCAATAACTGGAAAAATGTATTCTGTGGTCCATTTGGATTCACCTGTATCTATTTTTAATATTCTCAATCAATGAAATACAATGTTCCACAGTTTTACTAAAAATATAAACTATTTTAAGCCTTTCACAGAAAACGGGTGTCACAAGTTTGACGTATATGTATGTGTGTCTGAATGTGGCATCATAATCTTTGAACGTTTTTACCAATTTTGATACGAATTTTTGCGTTTGAAAGCTGACTTCGAGATGGTTCTTAGTAACCTTACATCTAAGTTTTGTCGGGGGTTCTTACATTTTTTTTATGATATGGTAATGAAGTTAAAATCTATAGATTGCAGCAATACTGCACATGGTAGTGAACCACGGTAAAGATGTTCAAAAGACCTAACACCCCAGGCTTTAAGGCAGCGACGCACCTATAACCTTTATGGTGTCGATAGCCGATGGATAGCCTATGTGTTCTTCTACCATAAAACAATTTTCAGATATCTGTTGCTATGTGTAGCTTATAATCTGTGTATTATTACGTGATAACTTTAGACCCCTTTTTACGAAAATTGCTTGGACGCAGGAGCACTTATCGTTTATGTGTAGGAGAAGTGCAGAACGCTAATATTTTTCAATAATAAGGCTTACAAATTACATAAAATCAATAAATAAAACATTACCCACACTACCATGCATTTGACACACACAAACAAATATATTGATAATAACGATTAAAGATCACAGATGGCGCACTAAAAAGTTTGGAAACAAAGTAGTTGGTCTTGAAAAATGAAGATGGCATTCTTATCAAAAAGATATTAAAATTTTATTATGGTCGAATTTCGACCTACGGGCGACCACTGGTAAGTATTAATAGTTAACAATTAATAACAAGTATGATCTGAATCAACACGAGGAAAGGGCTCCTCATGTTGATTCAGATCATCAATACAGACACTAATCATGACGTACACAAACATAGAGCGTGTAGAGCCCTAGATGTCACGATATTTCTGTTGCCTACAATCTCGGTAATTATCCCGCTGTGTGTGACGTATATGACGCCGTGTCGACTGTCGACCCAAGTCGAATTGCGTCCGTTTCAATTAAATCTCGACATGAGAGTACCCGTTTACATGAGAGCTTTCATTCATCGAACATAGTAAGGGCGAAATAAAAGCAATTCGCGTTCCATTTTAATTTAACCAGATTCTATTAGAGGCGTGAGCGTTCTCGGATTTCCGTGACATTTTAAATTGAAATAATTGACTTTTTCTGTTCGAATTAAAGTGATGAATTCAATTTACGTAATTCAAATTACGTGTTTTTGCATCTTGACAGATTTTGTACTTAACCAATCATTTTTTTTATTCCTGTAATAATTATGACTAGTGGTCGCCCATAAGTCCAAATTCGGCCATAACAAATGTTAATATCTTGTTGATAAGAACGCCATCTTCATTTCTCAAGACCAACTAGTTTTTGTGACCAACTACTGGTGACCGTGACTTGTGACGCTTTTCGGGGGAGGCAGTGGACGTCCTCCGGCTAATGATACTGATTAACTACTTTGTTTTCAAACTTTTTAGTGCGCCATCTGTGATCTTTTATCGCTATTATCAATATATTTGTTTGTGTGTGTCAAATAAATGGTAGATGTGTAATATTTTATTTATTGATTTAATGTACTTTATTATTGAAAAATATTAGCGTTCTGCACTTCTCTTACACGTAAGCTACAAGAGTGCCGAATTTTAAGCTCCTGCGTTCACGAACTTTTCGTAAAAAGGGGTCCAAAGTTTAGGCATCACGTATTAATGTTTTTACCACCTTACTAATAAAACTAACGCGCCCGTTGATCTAGTGTGTAACTTTACTTTTACTAACAAAAAATGACGGTACATACTAGATCAACGGCTAAGTTTTATTAGTAAGGGGATTAAAATTATTAATTTTCAATGAACCCCCGTCGGTCCATCTCTTCAAATGCGGTTACACCCGTTTGCCAGAATTTCATTTGCCATAATTTCATCTGCTATAATGGTCAACAGACATAATATTGTTTCTCATGAAGTCAATTTCAATAATATCATTTGCTAGCATGGTTTAAGCCGTATTATCACAAGCCATAACATCATTTACTATCAAAATAACTTCTAGAAAAAGAACATAAATTCGTTTTACACTAAACGATCAATAGGTTTAGGTATGGTTTGGTATGGTTAGGTTAGGTTAGAACATGAAAGACAACGCACGAGCCGAGCGAGCGAAGCGAGCGTGCCACGGTAGCGGCCGGCGAAGTGCCAGAAAGCTAATCGCTTTTTAGAACAAAGGTTAAATTTGAACGGAAGCGATTTCCGCCGTAAAGAGGTACTAGATTAATATGTATCAAAAATAAAAACAACTATAATATGTAACATACTGTCATACATTAATTAGAAATGCACAATCGTACTGTGATACATTTATTACAATTTACATTTTACTTAATGCAAATACAAATTTTTGTAAGGCATTGAAATATTCTATTGAATAATATTATTGCAATTAGTAAAATGGATAACAATAAGTATGGCACTCTTATCATTATGGAAACTTATTTTAGGGCGAAGAAGAGTATGTCACAAGTACATTATGGTCAACGAAATATTCGAGCAAGCAAAAATTCGGGCAAATGAAATTCTGGCATTTGACTATATGGCATATATTCTTCGGGAAAACAATAGACAACCCTTCAATAGGTATGATGCCACAGACAGACACACCACTCACATCTAACTTACAACACCTCTGTTTTTGATTTGCTTTAGATAAATTGCAAAAATAGGAAACATGAAAACGTAACTTTTAAATTATGATCTATCAGCCGTTTCCCAGTTATATCATAAGGTCTTTTTCATCAATCAACCCTGGAACGTCTCCTATTTTGGAGCTCTATCATCAGACCCGCTCATGTTTACCAAAATTCGTTAGTGTTCTTACTGTTTGCTTAGGTTTCACATAATATGTTCAAAAGTAAAATATATACTCATGGCGAGTCATATATCTATTCCGATGCTCACAAATAAAGTGCAAATGAGCTGACTCCCTTGAACTCCTAGACAGAGCTCCATAAAATGTAGCAAAGAACCGTTTCGATCACGTCAGCTTTCTAATAAAAAAACCGGGTCAAAATCAGTCCATTCGCTGAGAAGCTATGATGTGACAGACACACACACACACGCACATGCACATGCACACGCACGCACTTACATACAAACGTCTAACTTCTGACACCCCTCGGCTTGCGTTTGGGTTTAAAAACTGAGTTGCTTCGCCATTAATTATGTTCCGGGAACGTGGCTTGAAATGCTACCGCATGTCTTTATACATAATTATACCTAATTAATTTACTTAAATAATATTTACTTTGATTGTGGCAAAGTGTGGATTTTTGCGTACTCGAGCCAAAATTCGAAGCAAATTTTAAATCTGAAAACTTATAACATTTTAAACCTTAACAATTATCAGACAGCTTTCTTGATCATAAATAAAAAAAACCTTTGTCTATATCCAGAAAATACAGTTAGAAAAGGCATGGAAGAGCAGTGCTTCCAATCCAAACGAGCTACTACACAGCAAATAACAATCCCTTTCTCAGAACAAATAGTTGTTTATCTCATTTATTTCGAAGCTAACAAAAGAAATTAAACAGTAAAACGTGTTTTATGCGTTCTTAATAGAAATCTTAGGCTTGATTTGTCGGGTGTATTCACGAAGTACGAACACAAAAGGCTCACTCTATCTTATCGCTCCGCCAGTTGCCTCATTTCGAAAACCCCACGGGGAAACACTCGGTTAAGAGCGGAAAAGACAAATGGAATCCGCCTTGACAGCCGAACGTGGTAATTGTAAAATAACACTTTCATCTAGGATTTTAAATGTATTGCTCCTGTGATAAAGTGTTGAAGTGGGTGTGAAGTTTTCTTTTATTAACTAATATTGTTGCTAGTGGTGCCTGATGATAATTTATTAGCATAGAGATACTTTCCTAGTCCTAGTTCCTAGTCGCCTCTGTGATCTAGCGGTCCAGTTGTTGGACTTGACTGCATCTTCCCGGGTCGGGTATCACAAAGAAAATGTGTTTTTTCCGATTTTCTAATAAAAAACTGTTGCTCGGGATTGGATATGTGCCCGGTTGGCGATTGGCTTGTCACCTATCACATCGTGGGATTTAGTGTCTTCGGTTAGTCGTGAGTGCCCTGGTTATGCCTCTGTCTACGTCTTCGAGGATACGGGCGCGAAGATACTTATTTACTTACTTTGGACTTTGCTGTTTTTTTTAAATAATTATTATCCATATCCTAGTTCATTGAGGTACATGCACACGTCTAACGCCATCGACCATGCATATTTGGGTATTTGTAATACGTTATAGAAGTAAAATCATCAAAGTATATTAGTTTAAATCGTATCGTCATTTCTATTTAAGGCATATCGCTCAAAATATACGTTTCAAACAACTTGCCAATTAATTAACCACAAGTCGGGAGTTAACTTTAGTTATTCTATAAAATAAATTGTCTTTGTTCATTAATTAAAAATAAAAGCTTTTGATTAATACTATTTGTAAGAATGTTATTAGATGTTAAATACCTGCATCGGGAGGACACTCTCAAGAAACCTACTTCATTGACACCAGAGCAAAGCATAGTATATTTGAAAAACGAACTCAAAATTACGTTAGAAATTTTCCTTGGTAGAGGCAGCTTGCAGCTTGGTAGTTCTTGTGACGGCGGCTTCCCGATTTAATAAAATATTATGACAATCATTATCAATTGCAAACGCCCATCAAAGCATATTAGGTTCAATTGCGTTGTCACTGCCAGAAACGGTCCGTTCAAGGTACGTTTCAATCAATTAATTAATTGTCAGTTAATTAGTCACAGAGATAAACCTTTCGTATTCAAGTTTTCCCGAGATAATTTATTGTAACTGATAGCTAGATCTTTTTATCCGACTTCCAAAATACAGGATTAGGATACGTATAAAAGAAAAAGAAAATATCTTTACGCCCATATACCCGAAGAGGTAGGCAGATGCACAACTAGGGCATCCACGACTAGCCCAAGACACTAAGTCCTACAATGTGATAAGTAGCAAGCCTATTGCCAACCGGGCACATCTCCAATCCCGAGCAACAGTTTTTTTTAATTAGAAAATTGCAAAATGCAAATTTTCTTATGTTCCAATCCCGACCCGGGATTGGAAACCGGGACCTCATGTAGTCAAGTCCAACACCTGAACCGCTAGACCACAGAGGTGATAGGATAATAAGTATTTTGAGGAGGATAAGTATTCGAGTCCTATATTTAATAAAACTGTCTTTACTCCCATATTCCGGACGAGGTAAGTAGATATAACACTATGACACACACGACTAGCCAGAGACACTCCCACAATGTGATAAAAGCAGCAACAGCATCAGTACTATCTCCAACCGATCACAATTCTAATCTTAGGAACAATGTTTTTATAAGATAATTGAAAATACACATTTTCTATTTCTTTTTGTTGCCCGACCTGGGATTCGAACCCGAGACATCCTACTAGCAGTTTTTAGTTACACTTACTAACACATTTTCCACCTCTAGACGGATTGTGATAAAATTAATATGGAACTGCCTCGGATTAATAACCTAACTTTTTAAAAATAACCATTAAAATATTTTGGCTTTTGGCTCAGTGGTCAAGTGACAAACATCAAAAAACATGCAGTCGAATTAGGCATCTCCTTTTTTTAAAGGCAGCTAATAATCTGTTTGTAATAAAAAAAGAACATACTACCAAGTAAATTTTCAAGTCTAAAAATTACTCTAAACTTATAGACACTGTAAACTTTAAACTTTCGTAAACATTCAATATCTGGGCAATCTTATATTTATAAGATTAAAGTATTAATTAATTAGTATAAATTATTATTAATTAGTATCATAGATTAAAGTACTCCAAGCTTAAAATTGACGTTATAGTCTTTGTTGCACAGTATTATACATATTATCATCTGTTTATCCACGATTTAGTCCTCGTAAAATAATTTCGAGTTTCATACAAAACTTAATTCCCCATAATAGCCATTTGGAGGTAGATTTTTGTAGTAGTGGAATCTTTAACGGTATAACTGGAAACTATCATGGATGTCAAATTTCATTAAAATTAGTTCCGTGGTTTTGCAATCAAAACGTAACACTTAGTTCGATAGATTAGGATAATGTCTACTTAAACCGGAGTATTTTAGTCTATGTCTCTTCACGCTCATATCTCTGAAGAGGTTGGCAGAGGCACAACCAGGACACCCACGACTAGCTGACGATACTACGTTTTACAATATGATAGATAGGTGGCAAGCCTATTGCCAACCGGGCACATATCGTTTCCCGGGCAAAATGATTTTTATTAGAAAATTTAAAATAATATGCATTTTCTAATTTTTTTTGTTGCCCTACCCAGGTAGAACACGGGACCTCAAGACGTCAAGTCCGAAGCCGGACCGTTAGACCACAGAGGCGATCGATTTTAGTCTATGTTTACTTTTAAGGCGGAGGATGTTTAGTTTCTTTCACAAGTACCTAAGCCTGTTTGGCTTAACCTTGTTTGAAAGCTTCTCTAATATATCTCCATATTTTCTTTCTTATTATTTGCGATTTGTATTCCTTGCCTGTAACAAGAACGTGACATTATTAGACAGGAAATAATCGTTGCTCAAAACAATTTTGTAACTTTTTCTACACGATTAGGTACGATTTGTTTTGAAATGCTTAAGGATAAAACAGCCAATCTATTTATATAAAAATCAATGCCACTTTTCGTTGTAATTGTATAACTCAAGAACGGGCTCATCTATCCAAACCAAATGTTTAAGCTATGTTCGTATTATTTAGTAGATGGTTTATGTGAAGTTTGCATAAAATCGGCAGAGCGGTTCTTCATTTATCACATTTTTTGTAACAAATGAATTCAATAAAATGATCCGCCATTTTGTTAATGGGTATTTTTTAGTCAAATGAAACTTTTTTCAGTTGTTTTTTTTTTCTTTTTTTTTTTTGCTGTGTTATGTCATTCATGCGGTCATATAAGTAGCGAAGTACGTACCGGGTCGTTGTATATTATGATTTAGGTGCAATAATCTGCAAAAACCACGATACTAACATCATTATTACGTCGCGATTTGATAATTTTGTTTTCGAAATCGATCTAACTATTACGAGATGATCTCAAGCTTGATTACTAGGTGGTAGAGTTTTGCAGCGACTCGCCCGGATTGGTACCACCGCCTCAACTATTCCTGCCGCCATAATGTATGTGCTTGTCGTTGATGTGTTTCGGTTCAGTTTATAAGGCAGTCAGTAAACTTACTTTTGTTCGAGGCCTAGCATCCCAACTTCAGGTTGGCAGCGCATCATTACCACCTTTGGTGTCTCTAGACGGCGTGAATTTCTTACCATCAGAAATTCCGCTTGCTTCTTTGCCTTCCAATATCATAAAAAATGTCCGACTCATGGTTTTTTAGTGATACAAATAATGCATAATTTTCATGTATCTAAATGAGATAAAACCGCTTGTTAGATGTTGATAACCGCTCGTAGGACATCTCGGCTCCATAGTCTACTTTTTTATATCAAAATCTGTTTGATATAAAAGCATCGAATAGTCACGTAACAAATATGCAAGTCTTTTTGAACTCAAATTAGCAGAGAAAATATTTGCGTTACTTGCAATATCTATTTATTTTAATATACACTTACAGATTTGTATGAAATGGATATATTAAGTACTTTGTTCTACCAGTTAAAGTGGTCACCATACCCACTTGATCAATTTTGATTAAACGTGGCATAGATTTCAAGTGAAACTGCATATAATAATAGCTGTTTAAGAGCAATTTCGCCATCCAAGTTATGTAAGTTCTTAGTTACGGATTTCATGCTAATTTTCATCCCTTATTATAATTCTATAGAAATTATTTTTTTAAACAAAGTGACCCATACACACTTTATTTTTTTTCGAAATTAGTTGGACGATTTAACAGTGAAAGCGTAACAAATACAAAGCTTTCGCATTTACAATGTTAGTTATAGTATATTGAAAATCTTATTGAAATTAGTTTAACAGTTTTTTCATGCTTCTGTAATAAAAAAAAAGAAAATAAAAAAAGAAACTGTTCGTAGCTCAAAACCTTCGATGTATTCAAGCCCTTTCTGTATTCGTTTATAATTTTCATAATTATTGAAAAGTTGTGTTGAGTATTTCTTCTTACTGTTCAAAGATTTCATTCTCTCTTGAAGTGTCCGTTGTTTGCTAAAGAATGTAAAACCCACAATTTTATAGAAGACTTATAAATCTTGCATATATTTCTTATACTAAACAAATACTTGTAATATTAGTGCAGTGTTCAGAGCTTACATAATAAGAGGTTTCTGTCACATATCTGTAATTTATTGTCATTTTTAAACTTGAATTATTTTGGTAGATCTAACAAAAGTTATCTTAACTGTCAATATTGGATTCTTAAAGTTTCTAATTCTCCTCTAAACTTC
>NJDC01000832.1:57071-77684 GCA_002245475.1 Calephelis virginiensis | reverse complement strand
TTAGTTTTGGACACGTTATTCTACGAACTTCTAATAATGTCATTCATCCGCTAACGTTTCATGACGTACTATCGTCTATCGCCGACGTCACGTTTTCTTTTGCATGGATGATCTACGTTTTTTGAGTTTGACATTTCAATGTGGGCCAAAACGAAACGTTCGTGTCAAGACGACGGTGTTCATTCTAACCCCGCAGTTATTTAAGTTATTATACTTTACTCTTTGGTGTTCATTCTAACCCCGCAGGAGTTTTGGCGCTATCGTGAATGAAGATGGTTGTAATTTTTTCATAGTTATTGAATTTCGTGTTTATATTGAGTGAAATTAGTTAATTTAGGTGGGAATTAGATTAATTTTGTCCAGTGAAGGTGCACAAATGAAGTAATCATGAAGAAATTGGTACCTCGCTGCCGCCAAATCTCAATAAACGAGCTTGAGTAACAAAGCCACTGTTTTACTCAAGACCCTGATATGACTTACTGACGACTTATGACTAACTATAATTGATTAAAATTGAATTCAAATTTGATGCAAATTTCTACTTGACTAATGGCAAAATACTAACGTGAAGGCCAATACCTAAATAAAGAAAGATACCAACAAACAAACGTAGGTAGTGATTATATTCTATTTGTCAAAGGCTTTAACTTACCTACTGTTACTGTGCTTTCTTATTGTTAATTAACACAAATTATTGTTATGGTGCTATCCTATGGTAAATAAAAATTTTTTGAAATCCTGTTCTCTGTACTGGGGTACCTGACCACTTGACAGCAATCAGCTTTTATCAAAAACCTTTAGGTACCTATATTAAATGGAAAATAAAACTCACTATTGGCAAGAGCGATCTGCATTATGTCGATGCTGTCACAGCAAAGAATGTTACAAAGACATTACCACGGAATATATTTGGAAGGGCAGGAGAGAAGTTTACAAAGAGATGTTATCACAAACATTCAACCTAAAGGTAATTTCATCGCCAGAAGTCGACAAATTTACAATTCCACCTGAAAACATGTGAGCTGATGCATTACATATCTACCTTTCAAAAATGACTACTTACTGTTTATCTTCATAAATTGTTTTTTTAATGAATTTGATCAAAATTTGGTTAGGACATCTATAGGGCGCTCTGGACAAGAGGATACCTACCTCAGGAAAAAATTATTGGCAATGGAAGTTAGTGTAGCTTATCATATAAAATCTAGCTTTGTAATTACACTTGTTCATGCCACATTGTTTTTGGACTAATTTTATGTAAGGAAACTAGAGTCAGCCATGCCCAAAAATCAACAAATTACAGATACAAAGGTTAAGGTAATATTTTTCTATTTGTTAAACTAGATTATTTTCTTAATTATAAAATATAGTTACAAATAAAGTAGTGATATGTTGTATATAAATTATATTTACTAGGTCTAGCATCTGTCCATTGATCATTAGACATTAAAATTGCTGTGTTTTTTTCCTTACACTCAGTTGTTTTATCACCTTAAAAGTAAAGTTACTGTGTCCAGTACTATTCATGTTTGTCTCCTACATAGTATGTTTAGACATTGATATTAATATGTGAGAATAATAACAGGTGAACTTGTCAGCTCTATGTACATTTTATTCTAAAATACAAGACATGTTATACCTAGATGGATCTCTGCCTGTTGCTGGGATTTTGGGTTTAATATTCAACTTATCATAATGCCTCAAAAGTTTAATTGAAACAAGTTCTTCAATATACTATAAGATTTAACTGACAGAAAATAACTAGCAGTCACTGGTTTGATATGTTGAATATGTTACTGCAAAGCTGGCTGATTTCTACTCAAATTCACTCTGTTTGCTGAACTCGGACACAATCTGCGAACAAGATGTACCAAAATGTTTATGAGTTTAATACATTTTTATGAATCAGTTTAATAGATATAGAAGCACCATATTATGTGCACTATCATACTTGCGTAAATTTCTGATGTGGGAGGAGAATGATTTAAAATCAAAAAGACAAATATAATGCAAGTTTTAAATGAAATTTCATGCTAGTAATAAAATTACACAAATAAAAATTGATCTTCATTTCCTAAGGATTTCTAATTTATATTTTGAATAAACTATTAAATAAATTATTATTTATAATTTAAATAAACTCAATGATATTCTTAAAACAGGGTTATTACATATTAGTGAACATTTTTTTGAAATGGCTAATATCTTGCTAACTGCAAGTTTTTTACTTCATTGGACTAGGTTAATAAACATTGAAAATTTTGTTGTGTATGAGAAAGATTTTTTGTTAATCTGTTAAGGTAGTGAACAAGCACAATGCTCTGACTGTAAGTAATGTTGGGTGAGATTAAGAATTTTTTTAGTAATGATATATTTTTTTTTAATTTATCTTATTTTCAGTGTCATAATAAAAACCGTTTAGCTGGAAATCATTTTAATAAAATCCAAAAGCGTGTATAAAGAATACAACAAGCCACTAAAAATTTATCAAGAGTGAAATCAAATCACACTATCATCATAATCACTGCATGTCAAAATAAATATATTTAACATGCAGATCCCAACTTATAGATATTAATGTTATTCATGAAATCACACCTGATATTTGTTAATATTTGGTTGTTTGAGACGTGTATCTAAATTTGTGTAGTGTTGCTATTTTATTTTTCATTTACAGATTTCTGTTTTGAAATCGGAGGACTCTGACAGCAATAGTTGTCTGATCTGTGAAACTTGCATATTAAGACTTCGTGATGCTACTGAATTTAAGACACAAGTGCTGGAGTGTGAACAAACCTATAACAAGTATTTGGATTTTACAACATCAGATGAAAATCTTGACGGTAAATTGGTACAGATAAGGATGTAGTGAAATAAACATACAGTTTACAAAAAATGGAATTTTGGCTGAAATATGTGTTTGTAAGATTAGTTTTTGATTGTACTTGAGGAAATTAAAAACTAGTTTTTACCCTTTTATATTCCTTTACAGTAAGTAACATTCTTATGTGTTAATTTTGAATTTAAACCAATGAATGTATATCCAGTGTGTGACATTTAGAAATTGTTGTCATTTTCTTGTTGTCGTTCCACAGAAAACACCTTAAGACCAAAACTGATACTGCTGATAAAGAAGACAGAGCCTTTGTTGGTCATTTCATATTTTAGTTTATTTAAATTAGTCATTAGTTGTTGAAGAACCTCATGCTGGGGTCTTGGGTATAGTGGTAGCCTCCTTACTCTAGCTTGTCTAGTGAGATTTGGTGTCATCAATGAAATATTTGATACACTAAACTAAAGAAAATTGTACAAAATTCCAACGAAATTGCATAATCTTTTATAACATTTAGGTGCAAAATATTAATCAAATGCTAAGTTTGCTGCATTCTGCTACACACTTGTAAATGTCGTGACACATTGGCAATTTCGTTTTGCACTTACACATATGTAAACTAGAACAAATAAAAATTTCAGATTTGCAAAACCTCAATAAAAAAAAGTATTTTTTTTGCAAGAATAACACTCATGATTTGTATCATGAAAGTGCTGTTCTTACAACTGTAATCAGTAGTAAATAAATGTTTAAAAAAATCTAACTCTGTTTAAAATGGTAGTGGGATGTTTCAGGTGTTAGTCATAGGCACAGAACAATATTACTCACAGAGGTCATAGGTTATGATAATGTACTGTTCAAGCAGGCATTTAAAACAGGTAGAATAGGCTGGCAGTTAAAATTTACTACTCAAACCATTGAAAGAATAAAATTAATGAATGACGATTGAAGCGCAATATTTCTGCCAGAATGGTACTTTTATGATCAACCAATAGTGTATAAAATAATTATATTACACGAAATGTGTATATATGTATGTGTACATGAAATGTGTGTGGAATACCAGGCTTTTTACATTGCGGTTAGTCAGAGGTTCAATAGCTCTTATTATAATCAAGTTTTGGTTGCTTGTACCTGTTGTAGTCGTGCCATATTTCAGTAGTTCAGTTTTTCTAATGTTTTAGACGATAGTGTTATTTTAAAAAAGTTGTGATTTATTTTCTTCTTTTTCGCTTCAATTTTGACAGACTGGTAGCATTCATATAGTCGTGTGGTTCATGGCTACTGGTTATCTGCATTACGATCTCTCACTATTTTTCAATTTTGGTTGTTGCCTTGGTACACTCGTGAGATGGATCCTTCACAGCCAACTTGTTTGGTCGATCTATCGCATGGACAACCTAACGCGCCAACTGATACCCCTCATACCGCTATGTTCCACAAGACGCTCCATGGAATACCCACATCTCCTATAAGCTTGCCTAAGAACTTAAGGATGCAAGTCTGTATTTGACCTGATAGTCCCTTGAGTTTCATTTGAGAGTCATTTGTTCGGAATTTTGTCCATGATAATCGACTTCACGCAGTGTCCAAATCTCCGCGGCATAAGAGAGTTTGGGGAAAACGAGAGTTCCTACTAGCTGTGTCAAGCTCGTGCTTTGGTGGTACTTCGGTTTTTTCAGATATTTATTCCCCATCCTTTGCGTTCCTGGTTAGGACCATAATGTCACTAAAATCTCCTCAATTTATCCATCATTGGTTGAGATTAAATTTTTAAGGTATATCTAGGACGGGACTACTTCGCAGTTCAAAGCACCACACTATGTCTCCAGTCCATAATAAGTTCGGTAAATGTGACATTATATACTTATTCTATACGCGATCTTTCGGGACTGTCCCATTTTGCGTGGTCATCGCAGCACGCCTGAACGGATGAACAGATTTTGTTAATTCTTTTTTAATGTGTTAGTTATTGTCAGAAGGTTTTTGTGAGGGATAAACTGGTAAAGTTGACGGAAAATGAGAAAAACAATGCGTTAATCTATACAAACTGTTTGTAGTCTAGTCTGCTAGTTTAGTTATAATTAAGTTTCAAACAAATGCGATGTCAAATAATACGAAAGGAATTGTAGACAACTAAATAGTCTTAACTAGATCGTTTTAACGACTTTTAGATACACTAGCGGGGTCGATGAGCAATAGTGCTAATGTTAAAGTGAAATCGGAGAATGAAACTGATGATGAATTACATTATATTGAAGTTAAACATGAGACTGAATCTAATGATGAGTTACATGATATTGAAGTAAAACTAGAGAATCAAACTGATGATAAATTGCATAAAGAAGATAACATAGATTATGACGGTGGTAAGTGTTATTTTTTTTTAATTTATTTTAGGACTTGCGCCTACGCAATGGATTGTCTTACCAGTATCGTAATTACTTGTTCTTAATTTAAATCTTTAAGGCCGCACTCAGAGTTGTCAGTTGTCATTTAATCTATCATTATGTCACACTTTTGTATGTAAAATGTCGACTTACGGCCAATATTAATAATCAATCCAAATCCAAAACTTGCTGTCCAAGATTAATATTTTGATCCATTTTTATGTTATCGCTTGTCAATAACATATCTGTGGACGGGATAAATATGGCAATTAGGTATGGGATAGGCCGCCGGATACGCAGATATCTAGATTGCTTGAAATCCATTAGATTGAGATACATTATTAACATTGGCCGTTAATGACTGATTAAATTATAATTGACGTCTCTGAGTGCAGCCGATAGACCGTTACTTTGATTGAAGGAATAGTGACACTTTGCACTTGATAGGACTTTACCTTCTCGCAAGGGACTTGACGTGAATATATGTATGTGCACTCGAATTAAAAATCAGTCTTCTTTAATGATATAGGTAAACCTTAGGGTAAGTGATGTCAATATTTGGATATCAAACGGTAAAGACACCCCAGCATATTTTTTGGGTATAAAATGGGGTATGGTAATCTAGTGTGTGGTGCACTCGACTTATGGATGGTTGGCAATGTTTCTTTGATCATCCAAAGTCGAATTGGCCATGGGTATTCTATAAGTTCAAGTTTTTTTTTCATATCATGGGAAAACAATCGCGTCGGAAATTTTACAGAAATTTTCCTGTACAGCGTTCGGCGGTGACCAGAAATCCCAGAGAATAGACGAAACAACCTATCACAGTTTCCGCTAAAATGTTCCGACATTGCTGTATTGATAACTCGCTTGAAGGACCTGAAAGCAGAATTTTTTCAGTGCACTGATGTTTACATCCAGCATAATTGTTAATTCGGTCCATTCCTGTTTTTAGAGCTAGTTAAGATTTGTATAGTAAGAGCGTGTAGAGTAAAAAAAGCTTGGTTTTACATGACATCTGATGTATGTGGTTACTTAACATGATTTCTTTATGATGGGAGGGATGAGTTGAACTTAAACAGACAGGGTTAAACAATGACTTTGTTATATAAAATGTAATTATAATTGTGACATTCTAAAATGTAATTTACAGATATACCTGAGGGGTATTTTAAGTCCTGTAAGAATGTCGACACTGAAGCAGTGACACTGAATACCGCACAACCTAATTTAAACATGAAAAAGATTTACCGCCAGCCATCTGATTTGTATCAACACAAAACGATTAATAATGAAGAGAAACTTTACCAATGCAATGTTTGTAATAAAAGTTTTAGTCGAGTAGGTTGTTTGAAGAGACACACATTAATTCATACTGGAGAGAAACGCTACCAATGTGACGTATGTAAGAAGTGTTTTAATCGTTTAGGTAATTTAAAGACGCACATTTTAATTCATACTGGAGAGAAACGCTATCAATGTGATAAATGTAAGAAATGTTTTAGTCATTCACATTCTTTGAAGTCACACATGTCAATTCATACAGGAGAGAAACGTTACCAATGTGATGAATGTCAAAAATGTTTTCGTCATTCACATAAATTAAAGACACACACATTAGTTCATACTAGAGAGAAACGATATCAGTGTGATGTTTGTAAAAAGTGTTTTAGTCACTCACATGTTTTGAAGTCACACATATTAATTCATACTGGAGAGAAACGCTACCAATGTGATGTATGTAAAAAGTTTTTTAGTCAGTTAAGTAATTTGAAGACACACATATTAGTTCATACTGGAGAAAAACGCTACCAATGTGATGTATGTAAAAAGTGTTTCAGTTTATCAGGTCATTTGAAATCACACATATTAATTCATACTGAAGAGAAACGCTACCAATGTGATGTATGTAATAAGTGTTTCCGTCATTCACACAAGTTAAGGACACACACATTAATTCATACTGGAGTAAAACCCTACCAATGTGATGTATGTAAAAAGTGTTTTAGTCTTGCGCATAATTTGAAGACACACTCATTAATTCATACTGGAGAGAAACGCTACCAATGTGATGTATGTAAAAAATGTTTCAGTCAATCTCATACATTGAAAACACACTCATTAATTCATACTGGAGAGAAACCATATCAATGTGATATATGTAAAAAGTGTTTTAGTCTCTTAGGTAATTTGAGGAGGCATACATTAACTCATACTGAAAAAAAAACCGTAAATGATCTAAAAGTTAAATGAAGTTTAATTTGCACTTCCCTCTAAAATGTATAATAGCGCGACTAAACCATAAAGACGTGTAACTATACACATCGTACGTTTTGTGTCCACAAACATGGTGTGCTGTCATACTGGTAAAAAAACCCTACCAGTGTGACATATGTGAAAGGTGCTTGTATCAGCCATGTCATCTGAAGAGACTCACTCATTAATTTATAATAAGAGAAATCCTACCAATGTGAATTATGTAAAAAATGTTACAAACAATTAGGTCAACTGAAGAGACACAAATTAATTCACACCACAGAAACCCTACCAGTGTGATAAATATAAAAAGTGCTTCAATTTATATTAAAAAGAAGCCCTACTAACATGCCGTATGTATCATCACACCACTAGCCGAAAACGCTTGAGCGCTGTTTTACGCTACCCCGAAAACTATCGCTGGTTGTAGCTTGACCATAGCAGAAAGGGCGTTTACGCGTGTAGCTACTCGCACGTAGCAATTAAGAGTCTGTTGTCAGAGGGCGTTTTAAAGGCGTAGCTACGCAGAGAGGGACTTGATCTCCCGGGTTGTTGACTGGTATAGAGCAGTTATGTTGTGGCTTGTATACCGTCGTTGGAAATGTCTTAAACAAAGAGAACGTCGAAGATATAGTGTGCATTAAATTCTGCAAAATCCATATACCGTATTGTACTTTTTAGAATCATAAACGCGCACTAAAAGTAAATAAATAATTATTCGATTATAATCTATGGCTTATTTTTAACTTCAATAATGAAAAGTTCCTTATTAAGTTATTGCGCTCCATTTTGAATTGAATATATTATAACGCCACAGACACGCATGACCAAAGACTACAATACTCTACGCATGCCGCGCGTAGTTTTTGGATGCTGCAATGGCGAGTAGTCTGATTGTCTATCTCGCTCACTATAAACGTATTATGCGTTAACTAGTAGGGTTACTCTTGAATCTCGATAAATGCAATATTGGAAATTGGAATCGAATCTGTCACTTTAGGTACTCTTGAACACGTACTAGCGAATTATTAAAGTTTAATTAATAATAAACAATGGATGATTTTATCCGATTCATTGAATTTTGTTGTAACTAAATGTTAATCATCCGGTATTACTGTGTTTCAGAGTACCTAAAATGACAAATCAGATTCATATTTCCAATTTGCATTAAATCGATATTCAAGAGTAACCCTACAGTACCTCGAAACTTTGTACTCTTGAACACAATACTAGCGAATTATTAACATTTAGATAGTAGTAAATAAATAATAAGTTGTTTTACCTACTTATCGAAGTCTTAAAAACTAACTAAATATTTATAAAACTCGGCACTAGTGTTCAAGATTACAAAAATACACAAATCCGATTCCGATTTGCATGACACCTAGATTCAAGAGTAGCTCTATAAGAATGCGACGCACCATCTGAACGGGTTATAAGTTGCCTAAGTAAGTATATCTTTTTTTGTGTATGACTAAAATGTTGCCAACCTCTCGGTTTTTACAATTTCACCGGGCTTTGTGGGTCGGGCAGAGTGGTCAGCCCGAAACATCATTATTTAGATGGATTGAACTGTTCCCTACAACGTCAGCAACAAGAGCTGATTCCCAGGAGACCGAACCTTGTCTTGGTGCTGCGTGTATTTGATAGAGGAGTAATGGCTCGTTCGACACTGGGTGCAAGAGATCTTCGTCGCCGAGACCGACGGTGTAGTGTAGTGTTTTGAGAGTAGGTTGGGAGGGGAGGCTTGCGTTTGCCACAGTTATTGGGTCCCCGTGACTGGGACTGGTAAATTTGGTGGGCTATGCGGCCGGTGTGTAGTCACACGCGGGTGCTAACACCGGGTTCGGGTGAGCAACCGCTATTTCAAAATAACGTTCCTTCAAAGACCTGTCGTCTTTGAAATGCTGCGCTATTGTTGGTAAGTGTCGCGATTTAGGTCCACAGTTGCGTACGGACTACGGGCTACCGGTGGTGGTACGCATGAACCTATTCTGTACCTACTACTTGTAACTTTTAAGTTGGGTCGGGAAGGTATGTGCAGAGGCTACACTTGCGTAAGCTAGGATTGGCCTAAGACACGTCTTGTAAAGTGTCTTTTTGTTACAATATGACATTTTACTATTTTTATTGATTATGTAGTAGATACGGCTAAGTAAGAAACTTATCTTTATTTGTGATACGTGCGGTTCGAATGACACATGACAGTCTAGAGAAGAAAAAAATATATATTTATATGCAGAATATGAGTATTACAAAGATGTTACAAAATTATTTAGGCGTTTCTACATATTCTACCAACTTGTGGTGTGCAAATATTTTAATAGTTATTAATTAAATTAGTTACTTTTATTATTGACTTACTGTTTATAGTATTGATTACATGATTGTTTATTAAATAAAACAATTTTTAGAATATAAATTAATTTATCCCTATCTACCGTAAATTACCACCGTTTCCAAACCTAGCCAGACGTTAGTGACGGTAAGCCTATGCTAGCCTTTTACGAGCTGCCTGGCAGAAAGGCAGATGGTCTATTCTGCAAAGGAGCCCGGACCAACACGGGGAGCCCGAACCAACACGGACCACACTTCAACCCATACCCAAAAGAACAGGTCTGATGATAATTTTAAAACCTGTTTGATGTTTCGGAATCACAAATTACACCAGTTAACTAATATTACTCTTGAAGATATGTTGACTGAAGTGTCGTTCGGCTATCGTGACCAGATGTATGAATGATGTATCCGCTCTCTAGGCAACACCTTCCACGAATGTGAGCGTTTTCAATGCGATCTTAACGCGTAACGCCACACATTCATGATATGCAGCCTCTGTCTATACGTTGGAGTTTCCGTGCTTCAATCCATACCCAAAAGAACAGGTCTGATGATAATTTTAAAATCTGTCCCGACGTTTCGGAATCAGTAATGATACCAGTCAACTAATACTACACTTGTAGAGATGTTGGCTGAAGCGTTGTTTGGCTATCATAACTAGAAGTATGAAGGAAAGATCTTATGTTGGTACCTACTAAAACTGGTCTATGGGGTTGTCGTCGTCCTTTTGTACAGATGAGGGATCCGAGGTATAACACGCCATGCACAAGTGGTTTAGCCATGTTTAGTTTTAGACCACCTTTTTCACACAAGTCCCTTCACTTGTTTTATGTTTTATACGTATACACGATCAACCATGGCGGCTGTAACTCATCTGTACTTGCTGTTAACTAAATCCAATGTCATGCTGGACAAAAACAGACTAAGTACTGAACCATGATATTAACACAGGTTTCTGGAACATCTTCAAAGTCAAGGGCTTTCTGCAGATCCAGTCCGGATGTGCAAAGACATATTTATTATTTTCTATATGTCTCTCCACCTCTGAGTACCTGAAATTGACATTGATATTCCAAAACAGGTACCTATAGTTCTGTTGGATCCTGGTGTCAATAACATGCTCGAAATGCTAAAATGATGTCTGACACCGTCCTTATATTGAGATATTTCCTAAAATTCTGGATTTGCCAATGTACGGTGGTGTAATTAGGTACGCCCACAATCCACTAACGAAGTATCAGGAAGTTAAAAACCATGCGCTTAAAATGGCCGACAAGCATGCTCACATTAAGCGGTACTATCGCCTGTCACAGTTCTATAGGAATTTTGTCAGGTCCGACAGTTTTCCTATTCTGCGTATGGTTAAGAGATTGGATAACTTTAACAGACGAGGTTGAGGGCACTAAATCTTGATTAAGGGAAAAAATTGTTAGGCGCACTTTTATATGTTGCGTTTTCATCAATGTGACAAAGTAATCGCGCTATCTCTTCTTTAGCGCAAGGTAGTCGTAGAACAAGATACCATTAACGCAAGAACAAACTTTACCCCTCCGACGATAATAGCTTTAATATTCATATTTTTAAATGAAGAATGATAATAGCTTAACATGACACGTTTACTGCCAAACGGGTCATACAAAAAGCGGGTTTCAAGTTTGTTTGGCGTGTCTGTGTGGCATTATACGTTTTGAACTGATGAACCTATTTTAATGCGGAGTTTTATGTTTGACAGCTGAAGTAATCGAAATTCTTTTTCGGGGTTTATTGAAAATTTTAATTTGTGTTATTGAACGTGTTTTTTGCCTTTATGTTTGTTGACCTAACTATTCCACGCCACGCTCTTTTTGTAAATTTTGAGACCGCCTTGCGCAACATACTCTATCTCTTCCATCCTCCTGGCCACCATGCTCTAAATGTAATTTCAGTCACGGAATAATTGAAGTAGATTTTCTAATCCATGGTTTTGTATGGTTTTGCTTTTTTGCTAAAACTTCGGTCGATAGCAGCTTCTGCAAACTTCATAGAGACTAAAATCCGAAAGCAACCGCCAACCACTATTTAATTTTCGGCAAGTTTTAAGTATTCTTCGACAAGGCGTCGAAGTTAGACATTGTACCTCTCGCAGGGAATGACTTTATCTCCTTCCGAATTGAGAAATGTTCCGTCCGCGTCTATAGGTGATCCAGGTGCTCGGATTTTTCAAATATTTCGATGATATATTATGAATGATTCACTATATTTCGGCCGTTCAGAGAATGCGTTCCTGGTACGTCGCGATTGAACTAACGACGTAACTTTGTAATGGCTTTTACGAAAATTTCGCGATCGGAGTATAAAAGGCAAACTTATCTTTTATGCATAGGAGAAGAGCAGAACGCTAAAATATTTTTCAATAACAATGCTTATAAAGTGTATTGAATCAAAAAAATAACACATACTATCATGTATTTGACACACAAACAGAAATATTGATAACGATCAAAGATGGCGCACATACTATATTCATTATATTAGGAAAAAAGTGGTTGATTTTCATAAATGAAGATGGCGTTCTTATAAATATAATTGACAATAAAATCTTAATAATGATTGAACATTATATTTTAATAATTTATACTGAATAACTTTGAATTTTAATTTATTATGATTGTATTTTGACCAATGGGCGACCACCAGTCAACTTAAATGAAAGTAATCGAAAAGGCGTGAAAGGGGCTTTATCCAAAATAAAAGATGAGGTTAACTTATTTTCCTCGTATTTTTTTCCATGGCCTCATCCTCTGCGAACTCGCGTCCCCAGGCAGCAGCCTAGATAGCTTTAAGGATTATTTGTCACTGCCTATCAGGTAGGTCATAAGAAGCAACCATTCTGTATGATCAAAATTGCTATATAGAAATTTTATGATCCACAACCCCCCTCCCCATCAGTAAGCAAAATGGACGACAGAGGGCCAGCCGTTCGTGTTGGCGTTGCAAAAACCCATCCGTACAGATAATGTTATTTAAGGTTGACCTCTCTTCTCGACCAAACAGTTCGTTAAAGTTGTACAAACCTCTCTGTTGTAATAAGTTCATAAAAATGTTATTTTTTTATGATATTGGAAGGCAAACAAGCATACGGATTTCCTGATGGATGGTAAGAAACTCACGTCGCCTAGAGACACCAAAGGTGGTAATGGTGTGTTGCCAACCTGAGGCCGGGATGTTAGGCCTCGAGCAAAAGTAACTTTACCGGCTACCTTACCATCCAAACCGGAACACGTCATGACGTTATAGCGGCAGGAATAGGTAAGGCGGTGACATCAATCCCGGTGAGTCGAAGCGAAACTCTACCACCTAGTCAAATGTCACTGTGTCAGTGATGGTAAGCCTATGCTAGCCTTTTACGAGCGGCATGGCATGAAGGCGGATGGTCTATTCTGCAAAGAAGCCTGGACCAACACGGGGAAAACAAAGTGTCAAAAAAGTAAAGATTCTTCTTTATTATCCTGGAATTCCATCATCGGGTCCCGACAAGTCAACAGAATTACTCCTTACAAAATATTTTT
Source organism: Calephelis virginiensis (assembly GCA_002245475.1). Classification (NCBI taxonomy): domain Eukaryota; kingdom Metazoa; phylum Arthropoda; class Insecta; order Lepidoptera; family Riodinidae; genus Calephelis; species Calephelis virginiensis. The sequence continues at coordinate 64,317 of NJDC01000832.1, read as the reverse complement.
TTTAATCGGTCTACAAATAACGGAGAGGCTCACAGCCTCAGGTTGGCAACGCACCATTACATAAAAATATTGGAGTGGAACATCTATCCTCCATTTTTTAAGTCGTTTATGCGAAGTTCATCTCCTGCTTTACCCTTACAACCGGAACTCGCCAATGGCTAGCACTTGTATTGTAAGGGCAAGGGCAAAAATAGATAAGACTAACTTATGCTTAAAAATATAATATATATTAAAAACTGTTGTTTGATCGGTCTGAGATGTTTGCGTATATTTTATATGGCTTGTATTAAACACCTGCGTCCTTCGTTATCAACACGACAGGTGCTCTTCGTCGACATTGAGTGGCTGAAATCAGTCCTCAGTCAATTTTTTTTTCTTAATCGCTCATTTCTTTTGTTTTAAAAAAAAAGTTAAGGTTACTTTCAAGCAATGAAATCAAAAATGAATTGCATATCAAATATGTATATTGTATATGTTTTACATTTTTAAGTATCTGTACAAATCTTCAAAATTCCAATGATTGACCTGAAAACAAACAAGTTCAAAATTAGTTTCTGTACAGATAAAAGCTGTTTTTTAAAGACAGGTACTTACTTCCAATTTTAACTTTCATTGTTTCGTTTAAAGTTATTCAACAGCCGCAATAGGTAATGGAACAAAGCCCCATTCAAATCTTCAAATACTTAAAATTGGCAAAGCAATATATGGAAGGATGTTAGTCCCTAAAGATATCAATCGATATATATTTATGTATAGGTTGTTGTGTGTTAACTTGAATCGTCAGTAGCTCAAATGGTTAGAGCATTCGTCGGTTTGAGATTTTTTTTCCTTCTTTGGAATTTTTATTTAAATTTAGCTAAAATGTTTTTTTTTTTAATTCTGAATTGTATTGTTGTTGCTATTCATTTTTGTTGTTGTTTTTATTAAGTTTGTTTATGTCTTGTAATATTTGTGAATATGTTTAAAATCTACTAATAGTATTGTATTGAGTAGATGGGACGGAAAATGTAGACATGGTTGCTGTGGAATTAGAGCTTGTAAATTTAGAGCATTCAGAGAGAGAGAAGCTCGACTGTAAAAAACATCTAATAACTTTTTCGTAGTGCGAGCAATCAACGATGTTCCTATGTTTGTACTACTACTTCCTATAAGAAAAATTTGAAAATTAAAGTTATAATAAAAATTGGAAAATTTGAAGAGGTTCTAGTCTCTTACCAGCAGAACAATGATTTAGTCATTTATCAAATAATTATAAATATAAAATGAAATTGGAAATTTTTTTCCAATTTTCTAATAAAAAAAATGTTGGTCGGGATTGGAAATGTGCCCGGTTCGCGATAGGTTTGCCACCTATCACATTGTGGGACTTGGTGTCTTCGGCTAGTCGTGGGTGCCTTGGTTGTACCTCTGCCTAAATCTTCAGGGATATGGGCGTGAAGATACTTTTTTTTAAAATTAAAAATGTTAAATAACCCCCAACTAAAAACTAACATGAACAGTTTTGGTTAAGACGAATCTAATGAATCCTAACTCGATAGGTTTACCATTCACCAATAAGCATATGTTCAAAAGTGAAGCCTATAGTGCGTCTAATATCCGTTTCGATGCTTACAAATGAGCTGCTGACATGGAACGCCTTCACATATCTCCTGAAGGCTTAAACTATAGTCAGCTTTCAAATAATAAAAAAAATAATCAAAATCCGTCAAACCGTTGAAGCACACTCACACACACACACACACACACACACACACACACACACACACACACACACACACACACACACACACACACACACACACACACACGCATCAAACTTATAAGTTTGATACGTGATTGTGTGTAATAACACCCCTCGGTTTACATTGAGTTTAATTTGGTTGGATATAGTTGGATACAAACACGGCAGGCGTGGGAGACCACGTTGGAGCGGTGGAAGGAGGACCTTGCACCACCTGCACCTGGACAGGCGACGGTGGAGGCAATCCGACCGGTCCTCCGAGGGTGGTTGCAGCGGCGGTTCGCGTCGCTGACGTTCCGACTTGTGCAGGTGCTTTCCGGGCACGGATGCTTCGGGAAGACCCGCGCCTGCCACGAGTGCGGGGCGCCCGAAGATACGGCGTCCTACACGCTGGGAGAATGCGTCGCCTTCGAGCAACAGCGGCGCACTCTCTCAGCGATCGTAGGAGAGGACCTCTCACTGCCGAGCGTAGTCAACGCCATGCTCGGTAGTGACAGGTCCTGGCAGACGGTGGTCTCATTTTGCGAAGACGTAATGACGCAAAAGGAGACCGCGGAGCGGGCCCGGGAGGACGACCCCAACTCAGGCCCGCTCCGGCGCAGGCGGGCCGGGGGCGCGAGAAGGCGCTTCATCCGCCTTCAAAGTGCTTCCGATGCGGGGCTGCCGAGGGGGAGTCGGGGGACTTCCTTTGGCCAGCACGGCCTCGCACGCCTGGGGCCCTCCAGGCCATTCCAATGCCCAGAGTCGCTCCTCTCTCAGCGCGGGAGGAGGCCCGGTGAGGACCGGGCCGTAGCCGGGGAGCGAGATGGTGAATGCCAACGCGACCCCATCTCGATCCTTGCCGGGCGGCAGGGAGGTCATCGTGTGGTTTTTAGTCGGTTCGAGTCCGACATAACCCGCTGCTCTCCCCCGAGAGCGGTGGGTATCCGGGGGGATTTTCCTCACGTTAAAAAAATACGTTGGATACAAACTCACAAAAGATTTTTCGAATTTGCGATTTCAGTGATATATTAAAGAAATATAATGACACAAGGAAGTATTAGGGGAGGTTTTTCATTCAATCATCGAGTACAGCGAAATAGGGTCAGGTTCCGTGTTGGTACGAGTTTCTAATGTAGAATAGACCATATGCCTTCCTGTCGAATAGCTCGTAAGAGGCGAGCAATTGGCCTAACAACTTAACACACTTGCAATGCAAAACTCGAAGCAACAAACGTAAATACTGAATGCATTATGTCAGTGCCGGGTTTATATTTTTCACGAGTGTAGGCCACTTTATTTCCTCCGCCCTGTGTACCTTAGGTACCTACATGGGTACATTTCTAAAGTAATAGTTTTCCCTATATCTAAAATCTGCCGCCCCTAAGACATTGTCGCCCCTAGGCCACGGCCTATATTGCCTATTGACGAATCCAGGACTGCAAACAGGAATGCAAGAATGGTTTTCTCGTTGGTGACAGATTTAATATACTTACCCAGATAAATTAGATACCTGCAAATAACGGAAACTAGTCTAGGTCCTAGGTACTTATTTTCAGAATAAAAATGTGTTTTTGCTAAATGATAAGGCATGTGATACGTAGGTACATCAGAAATAAAATTTGGCTAGACTACGTATACAGGTCTTCAACCTATAATTGCTTTAGTTGCTGTATAAATTTTACAATTGATAATCTGTCAAATAAAAAAATATAACTATCAAAAGTTTCATACTTACTTGCGAGATTTCTCCTCCTCAATGCCTCTGATTTCTCCAAAGCAAAAACCACATCTTGAAATGTTTTAATAGAATTTTTCATAATATTTTGTTGCTGACTATTATTTTCATCACTTTCCTCAAGGAGAGTGTGTATCTTGGGTACTTCATCTAATTTAAAATTAACTGCATTTTCTGGTTTAAAAACTATGCAAACATTTCCAGTTTTCGGATGGATACTGAATGGGGATTTTAACAAATGGTTGAATCCTTTTGTGACGTTAACATCAAGCCTAGGATAGCAATATTGTATTTTTATCTCCTCTATAAGATATCTCAATCTTCGTATTACATTTGGATTCTACAATTATATGTGTAATGTTAGTAATATAATAAAAAATAACGAAGTAGTGTTAATAAAGTATAATAATAATATATCACAAAAAAAGTGTATATAAATTGATGATCAATTTACTAAATAAATTACAATCTCCTCAATTTTTTTTTAAATTAAAGGTTATTGAAAAAATTAGAGTGAACTTGTGAGTTTAGTTAAAGTTTGAAGAGCCTATTAGAGGTGGATTTCGGCGAATACGCTTGCATATGTTTACTTGCTACCCTCAAAACAAAACTTACAATGGCAAACATTGACGTTTTAACTAAAAATAATACGGTTGCCAATCCGAGCTGGTCATTGCGGAACTATTTCAACTAATTTGATGGCAATCCCAGTAATATTATAAATCCGAAAGTTAGTTTGTTCCTTCTTCACGGTCTATCCCCTGGACCGATCTGAACGAAAATTGGTAAAGGGGTAGTTTAAGATCCAGAGACTAACATAGGATATTTTTAACCGACTTTAAAAAGGAGGAGGTTATCAATTCGCCTATACGTTGTTTTTTGTATATTACGCGATTACCCGAAGGCCCCTGAACTGATTTGGAAAATTGTATTTTTGTTTGGAAGGGTATACTTCATAGGTGGTCTCATGATTACCAGGTCAGGATCTGATGTTGGGATCGTAGGGAAATTGCGGTAAACTATAATATTTTTTTGGCAAGAACAGTATTTTTGTGGACTTCCCACTAATCCCAGTAATAATATTATAAATCCGAAAGTTTGTTTGTTTGTTTGTTCCTTCTTTACGGTCTATCCCCTGGACCGATCTAAACGCAAATTGGTATAGGGGTAGTTTAAGATCCGGAGACTAACATAGGATATTTTTAACCGACTTTAAAAAGGAGGAGGTTATCAATTCGCCTGTACGTTTTTATTGTAGGTTACGCGATTACTCGAAGACCGCTGGACTGATTTGGAAAATTGTTTTTTTGTTTGAAAAAGTATATATACTTCATAGGTGGTCTTATGACCACCAAGTCAGGATCTGATGTTGGAATCCTCGGGAAATCGCAGTAAACTATACTAATTTCTTAGCAAGAATAGTGTTTTTGTGGACTTCCCACTAATATTATAAATCCGAAAGTTCGTTTGTTTATTTGTTCCTTCTTCACGGTCTAACCCCTGGACCGATCTAAACGCAAATAGGTATAGGGGTAGTTAAGGAGCCGGAGAATAACATAGGATACTATTTAACCGACTTTAAGAAGGAAGAGCTTATCAATTCGTCTGCACGTTTTTTTTATGTATTACTTAAGAGTTGGTCAGATGGGTACCATGCCAGGAACTGATGCTGGGATCCTAGGGAAATCGCGGTAAACTCTAACAACTTCTAAGCATGAATAGTGTTTTTGTGGATTATAATAACGTGCTAACATTCGACTATGATCACTTCATGATGCTGTGTGATGATGGAAACTCTTAATTATCAGCTCACGTACAAAAAGTACCAATTCTTCAAGAGTTTAAATCTTTTAATTTTCAGAGCATTCGATACATTTCAGTTTGTTCAGTAGGTATTTGCTATGTAGATTATGTAAAAGTTCTGAAGGTGAAAGTGATAGCAAATACTTCCCACTTTCCACTATTTCACTATCCCACTAATATTATAAATCCGAAAGTTCATTTGTTTGTCTGGTCTTAACCAATCTGAACGAAAATTAGTATTGGGGTAGTTAAGGGGCCGGAGAATAAACATACGATAATTTTTATCCCGAAATAAAGTACTTGCAGAATAGGCTGTCCGCCAAGTCTTTGAGGGGTTTGGAGACATTTACATAGACGGAAGAGAGAAGATCGGCCATAACGCAGCGTCAAGCTTAACGTAGAAGCATTTTCGTTCGGTTTAATTTTAATGGTTTTCTTATTGCAGGATTCGATTATGACCATACGTAACAGTATGAAAATCCTCCTTTGATTTTAATTGCTTGATTTAGGGTAATTCTTTGACCGTGGATAGGCTCTTATCGTATAGTAATAAATTTTTGAGTAATTAGTTTTCCAATTATTTACATTCTTGCGAAAATAAAAATATATTACATACTTATAAATAAAAATGCTGAGAAAATTATTACCATAAAACATGATAACTTTGCCCATAAATTTTTAACAAACGTGCTTAATTAGTGATATTTCAGAAAATACTGATAAATTAACTATTTTTTCGGTGTCATATAATACCATATGCTCTATCTTTCGACAAAACTAGAAATAGCATACAAAACCATATTTATTAGTGAAAATAACAATTATAGGTGTTGGGCAAAAAATCTCATACATTTGGTGATTTTGCCCACATTACAGAACTCCGTTACTATGAACTTTATCACCATTTTAAAAAAGACTGAATTTAAATACTGAGCACTGCTATAAAGTATTAAATTATGCGCCAAATATTCTCATTCCTACACCCTTAATAATGAGACGGCAAAGTCAAAAAGCCCTCTAGTACATTTTTCGTAGAAAATTTCGTTGTTCAAAGGTTGTCAACATTGACAATATTTAACTACCAACTGTTGCCCGCGTTGTTAATAGTCCCACAGGAACATTTTTACAGGATAAAAAAACTATTATATGTGTTATTCCTAGTTACCCTCCTATGTGCGTGCCAAATTTCATGAAAATTGGTCCAGCGGGTGAGTAACAAGCATACATACAAACTTTAATATTAATATCAATATTATTAAATAATTTTAGTAGGTACCTACGTATTGAGTAAAATTTACATACATACATATCTTCACGCCAAGTCCCTTACGGGGTAGGCAGAGAGTATCGAGTGCCAGACCTCACGATCCTGACAAACCTGTCTTGCTTCCTTCATATTCATAACCCTTTTCATACAAACACGCCGGTTTCGGAGACTCTTGACACCACCCTCGGATAATATCCGATTGATCTGATCGTGAAATGTCAGCCTTGGTCTCCCCGGGTATCTACATCCATCCACATTCGCATTGTATATCTGCTTTGTCAATCTATCATCTGTCATTCTTTCCACATGACCGAACCAGCGGAGTATGCCCTTTCGCATTTTAACACTTTCCTTCAATCCCACTCTTTCTCGGATCTCACTGTTACGAATGCAGTCAGCGAGCCTAACACCACAGATTTTCCGTAGTGCTCTCATTTCGACCGCATTTATCCTACTTTCATGCTCTTTCTGATATACTCAACTCTCGCTTCCATACAATAACGTTGGAATAAGCACAGAATTATGCAAAGCGAGTCTAGCTTTTTGACTCAAAACCTCGCTTAGGAATAGCTTACCCAACGCTCCATTCACATTATTCCCTGCAATCATTCTCCTCTCTACATCCGCGGTGTACCTTCCATCCCTGCTAAAAGCACAACCAAGATATACAATTTCATTCACTTGTTCCAGCACTACATCATCAACCAAAATTCTTACA
>NJDC01000832.1:28378-56431 GCA_002245475.1 Calephelis virginiensis | reverse complement strand
TTTGCACTCCCACATACCTCTTTCGCAACATCAACCATACTATCTTTCAAAACATTCCAACAGTCATCCACGTCTAAGTCCGGTAGGCACAAACTATTCAGCCTGTCTTGCACTTGACTCTCATTCATGCTTCCTACTCTCGGGTCTTGCCACTTTTCACTCTTAATCCTTTCAAGCCCTCCAAATGGAATACGTACTCGCCAGTGCCTCCACTTCTTAAACAGACCCCTAAACCGGCTGATAACCAAGTAGTGGTCCGTGTTAAGAGTTGGGCCTCTGAAGGCTCTCGTGTCCATTAAACACTTCCGGAGGCGACTATCAACCAAAATCAAATCTATCATACTCATTTGATCATTCCTTCTCCATGTATATGTATGTATGTCCTTATGCTGAAACATTGTGTTAGACACAAGATTTCTTTCCACACATAAATCTACAATATGCTTACCAGCATCATCACCATAGGGTCCAAGAACGGCCTCGTAACCGTCCCGTCGCGTCCCTACCCATTTTTCATTTCCTTCAACCATATCCAGAACATCCCTTACAGAATCGCAAAACTTTTCCAGGTCATGAGTCGCCGACGACGCTTGACCGGAGCATAAGTTGCTACCACAAAAACTAGCGTGACTCCTAGTTAATGAGTAAAATTTAAGTATGGAATGCAATACATAATAATGACATATTAAAAATGGAAATAATATACCATTTTTTTTACTTAATGTGCTTTATTTGTACCTAATGGTTTCAAAAACTAACAAAAAAAAACAAAAAATAAAATTAAAAAGTATGTACCTATTTTGTCTATGTTTTTATACGAAAATAACAAATGAAACTAAAATTTGTAATGAGTTTTACTGAAAAATTATATGCATAGTTAAAATTGAGAAGACTTTCTGTTATTTTTAAGTATGCAATAGTTTGATTTTGATATGTACATATTGCTTTGAAGAAACTAAAACCAGACAAGAAAAACTTCAAAAACTCAGTCGGGATTATGAAAAGAGGGCATAACTTTGTATTTATCAACTTAATTAAATGTAAATCAAATCCGAACCCCTCCATTTGATATTTGGTTAAAAAATATACCTCGGATGACAACCCTAATGAAAAAGAAACATTGGGCAATGTTGTCAACGATGTTTAAAAAATACCCTTGTGACTTTGCCCACCGCTATATTTTATGATTTTATGATGCGTTTAGCGAAGAAAACTAGTAAATCTTGGGTGCCCAGTTCGTTGAGTTCTGGGCGAAACCATACATTATTTCTACTTTTTTTTACTATTTTGTTACATTCTGTACATAAACTGTATAATATTTCGAGTCTGTGGTCTAGCAGCGTTTGTCTTCACGAGGTTCTGGGTTCTATCCCCGATTCAACCAACGAAAATGCTTTCTTCAAAATTTTCTAATAAAACAATGTTGCCCAGGATTGGCTTAAGCTTAGTTGGTAATAAGCTTGCCAACTATCACATTGTTGGACTTATTGTTTCCGTCTAATTGTTAGTGCCATAGTTTTACCTCTGCCTAGCTCTTTGGGGATATGGGTGTGAAGGTACTTTACTTTTACTATCTAATGTTTTAACGTTCACGTTTAAGTGTATGTTTTATATAATAGTTCACTAAGATGTGCAACATCTCTTGGACTTGTGGATGTTGATTTGTTATTTCTCGCATGACAGAAAACCTTCTAAATTTGTTGTGGCCGAGTTTTTGACCTTTCAAGGTGTCACATAAATCTCATCCATAAAATCGGATAAGATGGAGCAGAGATGTATTAGATGTGCAGTAACTTAATTGATATTTTTAATGGAAATAAATATATTTATTTAAATTATATACAAAGTATAGATTTATGCCCATGCTAATAAAAGTTATGCGCCTTTTGATCTGGCGTGTAACTGCATTTTTTGTTAGATAAAATGGCTTTACACACTAGATCCGCAGGCGCGTAAGTTTTATTAGTAAGGGTACTGTAGTAAAATTTAAAGTTACCTCTTTACAATATAAATTATATGTGTCTATAAAAGCTTGCCATCTATCGGTGGATGATGATCCTACTTTCCCCAAATTAATTTCCGCTTGAGATCTTAAGTTCTCATCAGGTATCAACTTTAAAAATTGTGATAATCTCTCAGGGGTAGCTAAAAATTCTTGATCTTGCATAACTCCATCAAAGTATTTATCAATTATTGCCAAAGCTCGTCTACAATACAGAAAAATATTTTACTTCTGTAGTGTTCTGAACTGAACTGGAACCTTAGTCTAGGATGCCAAGATCTTCCAAAACTTACATAGTGACACACCACTTACATTAATGGTTTCTCCATTACTCACTAGATTTGGAAACTAAGACAGTTTAAGGCAGATAGGATTTTAATATAGCCCAGCTGTTATATTTACCATTAACCTTTGGTATGCCGCGATTATAACGCGGCAGTATAATTGAATTGCGCCGATCCGCGTTCGGGAATGCTAACAATTAATTCTCTAGAACCTAGGCAAAGTTCGGAATTGGTAACTTTTTAACATTTATAAAATTCCTGCTATACATCTGCCCATGCTTACCACTTTCGTGTTTAGATTCTAGATGGTAAGTTAGGTGGGTGGTAAACTTACTACAAAAGAAGCTTAACATCCCATGCTAAGGTTGGTAATGCATCATTACAACCTTTGGTGTCAATAGGTGATAATATGTATGTATGGGTTGAAGAAATAAGTGGTGTGAGACCTCTTTGTCTGTTTTACAAAAATGATCTTTTGTTATTAACCATAAATAAATATAAAAGTACTAGTAAGTTCAAATTACCTGATACTGGTATGTAGATTTTCCATACTGAGATGAACTTTTTTACTTTGATTCTCTCCACCCATAATCAAACACAAGTAATCAGCAATTGCTCCTCGTCCAGGGCTATCAAGTGTCCTTGCATCATAATCAGATACCCAACAATGTATTCCACGTCGTCCAGAAAATACCCAAAGAATGCTTTGGAAACCAAAATCTTCTGTGATATAATAAATAGAAATTGTTATAGAGAAAACTAGCCATTGCTTATGGTTTAATTTAGATGGAACTAAACAAACACTTCTTTACATACATTGCAGAATATAACAACTTGAATAACTTGATTTAATTTTTGCTTACATTTCTAATTTTTTTTTTTGGGATAACATAGCAAACAGTTACATGTCTCTGCTGATGATAAGAGAAATCCATGGCCTATTTATAAATACCATAGCTGTTATTTATGCGTTGCTGACCTGTGACCGAGGTGTTAGGCCAATTGTACGCCTATTTCTAGCTGCCTGGTTGCCACAGTTAGAAGCCAAAATTTCAAGAGTTTCTAAATACTCCAACCTTCAGACCAGCACACAATAGAATCTTAATGTTGGCAGGAACAAGTAGGGCGGTGGATCGCTTCCCAGGTAAGTTGCTACACAGCACTCAGATGGTCTATTTTATACCATAATTCTAATTAAGAAAAACATGCTTGGTCACAGGTAAGTGTGATGGTAACCTATGACCTATAATATAACCATTATAGATCTTAGGTTACCATCAGAAAAATCTTCTAGAAAAATGTCACACCTTTTTGGGATTACTATAAAATAAAAGAATAGTTTTACATATAGTTCTTGTTACAGTACAATATTTTTTCTCAATATTTTTTTTTGACTGGTAAGTATATTAAATATGCATGTATTCTGAGTGTCATGCAGCAAGCACCTTAATAATAAAGAAAAATATTTAAACTGTACATCAGGATACAAAAAAAACCTTAGCAAATACTACAGGACCACCAAGGGGAAAAAGGGAATTAAAAATTAAAAAATGGTGTCATTTAGTATGGGTGTGTTGCTTATAATATAGTATTATAATAATAAATATCAAAATCCAATTAATTTAGTAAGGAGGCCTGGTTATTTAAAACATTTAAAGACTTTAATAGTTGTTATAAAGGTACCTTTTAGTGTAGTATTTAAAATTTCACAGGCGATTATCATAAACTTCCAGCATTTTTGACATACTTTGGCTTCTTGGCAACAAGTTCTTATTTCATCATAATCAGTAAGATCAATATCAAACACGAGTTCTCTTGAGAGTACTACTGAGTCATGTCTTCCAATTGATGGTCTAAAATAGTAATTAATTAGAAGTAGACATTTGTAAATGATATAAAGAATTGCGGACTCCCCTACTATAGTACTTGTCATTCAAACCTTTAGCTTCAAAATGTTAATAGCACCTCTATTTTCATTATTTATTTAGTTTTTACTTTCTTCTTTAGAAAGTTTAGACCATTCATATTGTTTGTATTGCAAGCAGGGTGTGGACTAAAAAGCCGCTGTGGACTAATTTGCCGAGATGCAGCCTGGCAGTGTTCTACTCTCCATACAAATTGTATGAAAGTGATCTAGGTGGTCTATTGCTGCACTGCTATAAACCCTGTTCCAGACAATCCAAATGTGTGCTATTGTTTAATGTAAAAGTGAACTTGACCTTTAGATCTTTTTAGTTTTCTTAATATTGAAAAACATGGCAACTTGTTTTGCTTATACAACACCTTCAAGGCTTATCATTACAATTTTATGTATACCTACCCCAAAAATACTGCACATATTTTCAACTTATTACATTAATTATGTACAAATTGTAAGCACTAAACGTTGCAAAAAGTATCTCGTAACTAATATGACAAAAAAAATTTACTTGAAACAACTTACTTTGTGTTGTAAACTGCACCTATGTCTATTTTTTGGGGATTTTTCTTCTGCAATAGTGTTTGAAGCTCTTTTTGATCACTTATACTTAAGTATCGTATGTAAATGTCATCGAGTAAAGTAAAAGACAGTTCCCTATTAGAAAGCGGCTGAGGACTGCTGCCACATGAAAGCCATCTACAGAATACATTCAATGGAAACTTCCTGGAATAGTAAACTGGCAGCATATCACTTATTGAGTTTTCATCGAACTGTCCCACCTGTAATAGCGTAAATCATTAATGGTTAAATGATACAGTAATATTTTTTGCGTTAGTATTCGTTATTTACCATAGTTGTAATTATTATATGGATTGACTTCCTATTCTTCTTAGTTCAAAAAATGATAATTTAAACAATCTATCCAATGTTTATTTCAAAGAAAATCTATTCGTAAATTTAGTAAATCATATAACATATTAAACTATAAACTTTAAAGTTTAACTTTCTAGAGTTTAGACTGCAGTAATTAGCAAGTAAATTTTAAAATAGTTTAGTGAACATCAAATTGTTTGTACCAAACCACAACATGTTCAACTTTTTGTAGTTTTGTCAAAACTCAAAATCATGTCAAGTCAAAACTCAAAACAAAATATTCGCGCCAATTTTTCTACTTTTTTTTAAAGTAAATTTGCCCCTTTTTGGGGCCGCCTAAGACCTTTAGGCCATGCTACCACGTCTTCCGTATTAATTATTTCTTATACAGTCATTAGTCACTATTTACAAAGACACGTCAGGGTCTTGAGTAAAGCGGTGGTCACTTTACACAAGTTCACTTTGGACGATTTGGCGGCTGCGAGGAAATTCACAATACACTAATTTCTTTATGATTATTTCATTTTTTGCACTTTCACTGAACAAAATTTACTCATTATTACACCAAATTCAATAATTGTAAAAAATTAGACCATCTTCATTCACGATGGCGCCAAAAACCCTACCCCGCCTCTACACAATGGTCCATGATGTCCCATGACAGAATGTGCCATGATCGCCTCTATGATTGCGATACCGTCCACACATTGGCAGCCATATTGGCAGCACGTCTCAACCTATTTAAATTTATTTTCAAAATTGTATGGTAGGCATTACCAGTAGGGTAACATTGGAGCTTTGGTATCACTTTCGACACACTTTCAACAATTTTTGGACACTAAAATTGATATAAGGGCATTAGCTCTTGACTATTGTCTAAACGCGTTTTTACGTTGATTACTTTTTAATTCGATACTGAAATTCAGCCGAAGTCTAAAAGAAAGAAAACGTCTACCTGAAAGTAATAGTTGCAAAATCAATACTAGCTTGAATAATCATCCATAATTCGGTTTTCTGCGACTTTCGAATTTGAGGACGATGATATTTTAAGTAACATACTGAAATAGATGTCGTTCAATGAATGTTAGTTAGAAATTGAATGAAGCCCGCTTACAATTGCGCTTGAAAGACATAACCGTAACTTCAATTCTAAGCACACATCCACAATCTGGCTGCAACTTTTTTATACAAAAAAGATGGCTTTTGGTTTGGAATTTTCAGTTTACATATATGTCAAACATATAACAAAACAAATACTAAGATTTAAGTTTTTAAAATTGCAAACAAAAATGCATTTTGAATGCCTTGTGTTTGACATGTCTTTTGACCTTTTTCCATTCCTTACAAATCTTAATTCTGTTGTTACTTGACATTTTGTAAAATATAGTTATGAATTACAAACCATAATATAACGCTTTAATTGATAAAAGTGACATCTATGTATTTTCGAATGTGTCATCTATCAAGGTCTAATATAAGCTGCGTTTCTAACAATATAATGCTGATTGCAATACTGAAAATGGAATGTTAAATTCAGACTGTCAATTTTAAACAAAAGTCATTGTTAAGTTATACTTTATTTATGGGATTTTATGTATAAATACGTTACTATGGTGTAATGTTTCATAACAAGAGACAGAACTCACGAAGCGATTTTTAATCGCGCCCGCGGCGGTCGCGGTTCTTCGATTTATTTCAAAACTCACGAGACGGGTAATTTTTGGGGCCCCGCAGCCGGCGTGGTTGAAATTATCACCCACAAACTTGACGGTTGCACGGTTGATGGACAGACGACAGCTCGTGGGAACCGGACACAACCGCAGGCGCTGCGGGTGAAAATCGCGTCGTAAATGTGATTTTACTTTTTGCATAGATCGACATTCTACGGAATCTGCGGCCCGCAGCCGCCGCGGGCGCGGGTAAAAACCGTGTCGTGAGTTCTAAGTCTAATATTTTGTTCATAATCATGATAACACACAAAAAGCTGGAACTCTATCATACATAACCTATCAATACTATCATATTCCTATATGCTCCGGTTCGACAGGCTCACATTAGTTTTTAACCAATAAAAAAGGAGGAGGCTGCGGATACTACTCCTCTATATATTTATGTATCACATGATTTCTCCGTCATTTTAATGGATTTTAAAACTTTTTTATTTGAAAAGGCATATCTACGAAAATTCAGGAAACAATCCTAAACCTTTTTGTATTATAATTAGCCCGAGTGAATTAATTAGTCTGACCGTGACTGATCTTCAAGGCCTGTGTTTTAGAGTGTCGAGTGAACAAATTATTATTATATTTATCTGTCAAAAAAGTCATGTAATACATTTAAACCTACTTTAACAATTTAGATCAGGTAAAGATTGCTAAGTTGACCTAAAAAAAATAAACTTCGTAAAGGTCTACTTAACCCTTTTAAAACAATAGGAATTGTAACAATTGCAATAATTTTTGTAAACGATATTATAACTGAATAAAAAATTCAGAACGTTAAAGTTTTAATGCAATAGTCCCAATACTACACTAGTGAAAAATGCAAACCGAGTGATCAACGATCATGTGGACGCGCCGTCGATCATGGATCGAATGTCCTTTGATGATTTTCCGAAAAACCGACACAGCGGCGATCACGCTCGATTACAATCCATCATGGCCGCTCACAGGCCATTACGCCCTCTACACAATCATGAATGTCTGTCATGAGCCATCAAGGCCCATTGTGAAGACGCAGCGCTACCTACATTTTTTTACTTTTTTTCAGTTAGAAAGTAGTTAATTTGCCCCTTGCTGGGACCGGCTATGGCGACTTTTAGGCCAATCTGCCATATCTTCGGTATAAATAAGTCTTTATTTCAGTCATTAGTCACTATTTACAAAGTTATGTCAGGGTCTTGAGTAAAGCGGTGTCACTTAACATAAGCTCGTCTATTGAGATCTGGCGGCAGCGAGGAAATTCTCGATACACTAATTCCTTAATGATTATTTCATTTGTGAACTTTCACTGTACAAAATTAAACTAATTTTCAGCTAAATTAACTAATTTTACTCATAATTTACACTAAATTCATTAAACGTGAAAAAATTACGACCATCTTCATTCACAATGGCGCCAAAACACTTACTTTTTTAAAATTTTTTTTAAGTTAATTTGCCTTTTTCTGGGGCCGGCTAAGACCTTTAAGCCCTGCTGCCACGTCTTCCGTATTAATTATTTCTTACTGATTTACATAGTTGTTTTTGGGACATACCGCCAAGTATCCAGTCTCAATAAATTCTTATTCTTGTCATTTATTTCCCACTCCCTTCTTCAGTTTTAGTCTTTAGTCTTCCGCATTAGTAAATTATTTTCAATTCACTTAATTTTCCTAGGACCAAACTGCTTTTTCTTCATTATCAAATATGTATTTAACTCAATGTACATTTTTGATTCTTGTCTTCAATTTTCTGATAGTCATTACTTTTCGTTTTGACCTCTGTTTCATACGAGTTTTATGATATTTTTTTTATCATAATATTTTAGTTGCTTTTGCTTGTTTGGTTTTCAGTCTTCTATCTCGCCCAGCGGGCTGATTGTGTATCTTTTTAGTGATGATCATTAAGATAAGTGTACATCAAATGACGACAATTGTACCTATTTACTGTCTCCAGTGTATTTCAGTTGGTAACTTCTGTCATAATAAAACATTGGAATCTCCAATTTGTCTTTTGTTTGAATGACAAATATGTTGCTAATCTCGCGGTTTTTTCAACTTCAACGGCCTTTCATTTTATCTTTCTAACAATAATATGTAAATAGTTTATATACAGAATCACATGTAAACATATTTATTTAAGTAATACTTACACTTTATCACAACTAGCTTCCACTAGCGGCTTTGCCCGACAGCCAAATTATTTATGTTTATAAAAATTGTATCCTACCTATATGTTGTTTTGACGTACAAACTGACCATAGTTTATAAAAATGTAAAATTTGATGTAAATCCGTTCAGCAGTACTTGCGTGAAAGATAAGGTTAGTTGAAGTTAGGGAACATTTGCTATACAGTCGGAGTCAGTTTGCACAGTTTTACTGCGTTTGATTATTTTGTAGAAGAGGAGTCAAACAGCTAGACCGATTTCGCTAAATTTGTTTTTGAATTATTTGTAGAAGTCCAGGAAAGGTTTGAAAGATAAGAAAATAGGAAAAACTGCTAGGAAAAATACATTTTAACTTTACCCATATAAACAAAACGGGTAGAACAAAATATTTCGCCGGTACAGCTAGTCTTATATATAAAATTCTCGTATCACAATGTTAGTTAGTGCACTTCGCCGAAACAGTTATACCGATTTTCACTAAATGTTATGCATATGATATGCATATTCAGTGAATGAATGAATGAATTAATGTGTTTTTATTCAACAATAACATTATATACATTTTTTAAATCTCAAAATTCTTAATTCTAAAAATAAGGATAATATGTACAATTTAGCCATCTATAATTAATTACCAATACATTTTTAAACTTTAAAAATAAGTAATTAATACTTATACAAAAATTATACTATTATAAATTATTGCTAGTTTTAAAAATAAATCAAAAAAATATTATGTAAAATGTCAAAACAATTACGTCAAAATCGAATAAATATCATTAAAAATTTCATATTCTCCGTATGTCATTGTCATTAAAATACTCATTTATCGTATATTATGCCTTGTTAGAAAGTATATTTTTTGCCCGTATAGCTCATTTCTGGGAAATAAAAACTGTATAACATCTGTAGCTCTGTCCCACAGTAAAAAACCGTAAGATAGATGACAGTGAAAATTCCTGAAGTAAACAAGTCTTGCAGTCTTCACGTCAGTTCTAATTTTCCTTATGGCATAAGCTGTTAAGCTAAGGTTTTTAGTTAGATTTACTATTTGGGAGCCCAACTGCAGTTTGGAGTCTATTGTAAAGTCGAGAAAAGTCGTTTCAATTACTAAATCTATCACCTCATTCTTCAAGTTTATAATGTTGTCTTGAATTGGTCTTACATTTGGAAGAACGAATCTGACACATTTGGTTTTACTTGCATTTAATACTAAGTTATTTGCGTCAAACCATTACAGACTTAACAAAATGCGCTATTTGCTTCATCATTATCCGGGTCGTGTCTATTTACCTTATAAATTAAGGATGTATCATCCGCAATTAGCACAATTTTACACAAACTCTGGACAGTTGGTGGTAAATCATTAATGTAAATCAAGAAAAGAAGTGGCCCCAAAATAGATCCTCGTGGAACACCCAAATTTAAAAAAAAGCCTTTAGACTGTGTTCCCTTAACTTGAACTTTTTGTAATCTAGATTTTAAATATGATTTAATTAGTTCTTAGGCTTTGCCTTTAACACCATAGTGCGCTAACTTCACAAACAAGGTCTCGTGATCAACACAATCAAACGCCTTTGAGAGATCACAAAAATAGCTATGGCATCACACGATTATTCCCACGCTCTCAAAACGTATGCTACTAATTTTATGTCGACATCTTTGGTTGATCGACCTTTAGTAAGCCCATACAGCTTGTCACAAAATAATTTATTGACATTGAAGTAAGGTAGCATTTGATTGTAAGTCATTTTTTCGAAAACTTTGTTCATCACTGGTAATATAGACACAGGTCTATAATTTGTTTTGGCAGTTTTATTGCCAGATTTGTAAAGTGGTACAATTTTACTAATTTTCATAATGTCAGGGAATTTCTCATCGTCAACACAAACACTAAAAATAAGACTAAGATAAGGTGCTATAATGTTAATAACAGAGCCTAAAAACTTTACAGACACACCAAAGATATATTCACTTGCTTTGAATTTTAATGATTTAAAATATTTTATTACTTCGTCTGGACTTACATGTCTAAAAACAAAAGACGTGTCACAAGTTTTAATGTTTTGTTTTATAAATTGTTCTGTTATAATGGGGGAAGAATTTACTGTGTGTGTAATTTTTGCCGGAATTTGAGTAAAGAAATTTTCAAATTCATGAGCAATGGCTTCATCAGATTTAACAAAACCATTACCTATCCTTAATCTAAGCTCTAGATCTAGCTCTTTTAGTTTTCGGTTTCGTTATTTATAATTTTCCATATCGTTCTTTGTCTATCATTCGACTTATTAATTTATCTGCTTATGTGAATAGCTTTAGCACAAATACAAACTTTTCTAAATAGCTTAGAAAATCTCTTTACGTAGTCCAAAAATTGCATATATTGGGGTAGAGTTTTTTGAGCGTACAAGTCATAAATCGGCTTTTGTATATACCTGGCATTGCCCATTCACTAAATTTAAGCTTATTTGTGAACGATATAGTTTTACATTTAAAAATGTTATTGAACTCATAATTTACAATATTAAAGAATTGTACACAAATATCGTTGCTAACATTAATATTGAGGCTAAAAAGATATTTTAAAATATTTTTTTATATGTATCTAAACGCTTTTCAATTACGGTCCTTTTCTGTATTAGTGACTGCTTTTGCTTCTTCGGTACATAATTTCTAAAGCACACAGATTGACCACAGTAATCAGAAGCTTCGTTTATGTTGCAGTCAGAAAAAACATTTTCTATGCAAGTGGCTGTGTTACATGCTATGAGTGTTGGTTCATAAAATGCATGTTTAAAATTGAACGAGTCAAATAGAGCTAAGAGACTTACTGAATAACTACTGATTTCTAGTATATTTTTATTAAAGTCGCCGCAGTAAGTCTGAGAATCGGCTACTGTCTATTTTTCGTACGTCTAAGTGGTAAGGGTCCGAATGGTAGTCACAATAAGTCTAATAACGTGGCCACAGTACAGCAACGTACGTACAACATATGTGGTGACTCTAGGCCTTGGTTGTTTTACC
Source organism: Calephelis virginiensis (assembly GCA_002245475.1). Lineage (NCBI taxonomy): Eukaryota > Metazoa > Arthropoda > Insecta > Lepidoptera > Riodinidae > Calephelis > Calephelis virginiensis. The sequence continues at coordinate 44,459 of NJDC01000832.1, read as the reverse complement.
ATCAGGAAGTGACTTAAACTAAGCATCCTCAAATTAAATTTTTATAAAAAATATAGCTCTAAAATTGCGAAAACAGTGAATGCCTCCCGGCTGTCACCTACCTGTTTTTAAATGTAATTAAACTTTTTAAATAGGAAAATACCCAAAATTCATGCTTTAAAAATGAGTAGACAATAGCTTAGCAATTTCATTCGATACTCAAAGAGAATAAATAAACAGATTTTTTCCTAATTCTGGGGAAAATGTGCAGATAATTATTGTAATACATGTTAAAATGGCGAATATACTTTTGTTTTCCAAGAAACAGATTATGTCATTTTTTATCAAACGTGGTCGCCCGCGCTCGACTGACTAATATGATGCCGTCTTCATATTACTCGCTTTACTTTGCGGGCGCGTTGCCGTGTCTATACTTTATTATTGGTCCGAGGGTGACTAAAGCCAATTTTTGTACTTAAATCACACTAAAAAAATGTAGCAGAACAACGTCTTCCGGGTCAGTTAGTTTCTTTAGAAATATTTCACTTGTGTTTTTAACTGAAAACATTTAAACAATAACCATTTAAAATGGCTAGTTTAATTTCACGAAATTCATACGACCTCCGCAAAGTATTTGAGTATTGACATTCAACAATTATTTAACTTTCAAAGCAAAGAGAATATAATCACTACGTTTTAAGAGACGGGACTTAGTACCTACTTTAAAAAAAACAATCAGTTTACATCGCACTATGTTACCAACCAAACGTCACGTAAATGTCAGTTTTGATGAAAGTACGAATCTCACAGATAAAATACAGCTGCTGGGCAATATACTCATTTTTATCGATTTCGATAAAATTTAGGCCCAAGGTACCACCGGTGGGACATATAAATTAAGCTAAGACAAATTTATTTTATCCCTATTAGATCAGTGTGACTAGTGCGAGTTTTAAAATGATTTACTTTACTATCGCGTTTACGTTTAACGACGTAAGGAGTTATTGTCAGCGCCTCTAGCGGATAGTCGAAGACACAAAATTGTTCCATACATTTGGATCGTCCAAACGCAAACGCGGTAGTAAAGTAAATTCGTGCGGAACTCACACTCAGAACACAGATCAGTATTCACATTTAAATCCAACGTATACTGGATAGTAATTAATTAAATTAAAATAAATCAATAAATTAGAATTAGTAAACAACTGCCACGTTGGACTAATGTGAACGCAAAAGGACAAAAGGAAAATAAAAGACTTTTTACCGTGCACATTTTTATATGAACAATGAAACAAAAGATAAAAAAGATGATTCGTGACAGCCCTTCTTTACCTACTTTTAAGAAAAGATTGAAGGAACATTACTTATCGTTGACACAATAACATACTCATATATTATCCTACTAAGATATTTTAATAATTATTATTGTACCTGTTTTTTTTTTACACACTTTATCAGTATATTTTTATTTATTCGTTCTAAGGATAGCTATAGTTAATTGTTTTGTACACGATGCCTTCCATTTTATTTTCACAGCTTAATTTTTTTTGGGTTGGCTGGAAGAAATTTCTTTAGTTAGAGATAAGCTCGCCTTTTGTGCATTTTTAACTTCTCGTGTATTTTAGTTTTTGTGTGCAATAAAGTGTTAAATAAATAAATATATTGATGAAGACACTTTTAAATGAATAATATTTAAAATGCAAACTACAACATTTTGTTATTACAGTTAGTACTATATTTTGTTAAAAGCACTTTTCTATTCATATGAAAATAATATTTCACTGTATTCCATAAATCTATCACCAGATGGTAGAGTATTTATTGGGGGGATCTGATGAAAAAAAATGAGCGGATTTGCCATCTCGTTTTTCCTTTTAAAATATAGTTGAAAAATTTTTAACGTTGTATAAATACACTCACAAGAGACTACTAGGTTTATAAAATAACTAATTTCAAACATTTTAGTGGGTTTAATATACTGCTAAGTTTTTTTTTTCAAATACCTTTCATGTCAACATAGACCACCAAACGTCCGGATGATGACTGTAATTTGTGATTAAATCGAAGTTTTGTAAAGATACTTTGGTCATTTTAAAGATTTTGGTCCTTCCGCTTTAAAATATGAGTAAAACGATTAAAATAAAGGCGTGGCACATACTTTATTTCATCATGGATGTGACATGGAAATTCTGACAATAACTCGTCAGGAATCGGGTTAGTATACAAATTCAATGCTGGTACTGCAGACATCTTCAGCCGACTTTGATTCGCATTAAAGTCTTTCCTTTCGAAGTGTGCGCCACATACATATTTTAATGAATGCAGTTTTTCTATGGGAACGTCTAATAAATAATTATTTCCCACTGCCTTAACCCACTGTCGGCATCTGAAAACATATTAGTACATATTTTACGATAAATTGCTACGACTAAATAAATGAAGTTGAATAATTATTCATGAAAAAAAGTAAATCAGCAATTATTCGTAATTCGTTATTACAGTCTTTTTTGTTCAATTCTGTTTAGACATAATTTTTTTTAACTCTAAAGAAATCAAAAGCATAATTTTGACTTGGTTAAAAAGTCTCAGTCTCGAAGTAAAAGTTCGTAAAGATAAATTATAGTGAACTGATGCATGTGTTCACACAAAAACACACACAAGCACACACACATACACTTTATCACGTTTATTAGTTAATTTTAATGATGTAAGGTAAAAATAATTTAAAATTATTAAATGGAAGAGGAAGCGCTGCCAACAACACTAGTCGACACTTAGTGTAGGTACTGCGTATCAAAAATGGAAAATATTACTTTATTATGTATGTTTTAAATAAATAAAAAAAACTTGTAACGAGCATAATATTGGTTATTGATAATGGACGTACATCACTACTACTCAATACAAATAATGTTTTGAACAAAACGAAACAAGAAAATTCATTCTAAATGGCGTGTTTTGCATTACATTATTGTTATAACATAAAAATTTAATACAATTTATTGCTTACCGGGATTCATTCCATGGAAATTTTACCATAAATCTTTTTTTCTTTGTTCAGTCGACACGTTCGAGATTTACATATTTCGCACGAAACAAACCTTTTTTTTTGGTGGCATTGCAACAAAAACAAATTTATTGAAAGTTATTAAAAACATACAATCGCAAAACGCTCAACAATCTGGTATTTTATGAATATTTCTAAATTTCTAACTAAAACACACTGTTATGATATTCAAACTTTCCCACCAAATGACCACAGACCAAAGAGTAAAGTAACTGTCCATAAAGGAACCACAGACTAGTAAGAGAACTACATGTTCAAAGGACATAAATGTCTTTGAGGAAAAGAGAAACCGCAAAGAGGGAGTGAGATAACAATATCCACCGTTATTTATTACAACGCAAAGTTTTTTTTTGTTTTTAATTTCGCTAGACTGTTTCAAAGTTTTATCTTGCTATTGTCAATGTCATCAACTTTGTCATCGCTGTCTATCTCCGATAAATTAATAGCTACCCACACTTCACCACATTTTTGGAGTACCTATAACAGCTATTGCTAGCTAACCTACATGTGAACGATTATTTTGAGTATTTGTGATTCCAAGTCCAATTTCGTAATCATAACATTTAGTATTGTTTGAGAATGAACTATTCGTCTGTTTTTTTTAATTAATTGTATAAATTTGTAAAATATAGTTATGGAAATTACTCTTAAAAATGGTTTTCCGTATTTAGTTAAATGGTCTATAGGTTGTAATTTGTTTTACATTTTAAACATCTGTTGACTAATTGTAACTGTCAATTTGATTTTCTTTTATTTTATATTTCAGAACCATTTCTACCAATAATCAATTCATTAGCAGAATCTTTCGAATTTAAACTACTTAAAGGGATTAATGGCTTTCTGCAAAAACCCGTATTTTCTACTTTGTTATCACTAAACCTAATAATTACTCTTTGTTTTGTTGCAACAACGATAGCGGCTATTTATTTTCTTACATTAGGTTTAATTGTAATTATCTTAACAATTGCAGGTATGTAAATTGTATTTTATTTTTAAATGTTATAGAAATTAATGATTAATATTAAATGATAAATGCAATACACTTCCATAACAATTTTCTTCCAATTTTTTATACATTTAAAATTATTTATTACAACATTGAAAACATATGAGAAAAAATTAGAACCTACGTTAAAATATCACTCTACTTAATGTATAGATAATAATATGGTCAACTTAGAAGTGCGTACATAAATAAATATTTTTTTCAGGATGTTTTTTAGGAATTTTGGTAATTACCAGTTTAGCGTTACTTTGTAGCAATGTTCTTATTTTTGGACAAGTTTTATTAATTATGAAGACTATGAAGTCATCTTGTCAATAAAAATAAATAAATTAAACTAAATGAAACGTTTATATTACTTAAGGTAAGTTTAAAATGCACATTATATAAGGGTAAGTTTACCCTAGTTCATACTTAAAAATAATTTGAAACACGACTATGTATCGGATACTTAATCAGGATTATTACACACTCAATTAATGTAACTCGACCAAATTTTGATAAGATTGACCAAGCAAGTGTAGCGACGCTCTATGTGTTCAGATGGGGTTATGGTTGTATGTTTCTTCGACGATAGTTTTAGCAGTTTTTATCTGTTCTTGACAAAATGTTGATAGACGTGTAGATGTGTCCAACACAATTTTTAAGTTCATTCGAAGTTGTATGTAATTTTCTGTTGTATTCGTGCATTATTTTTGAGTGATGGGCAAAACTGTAATCTCTTGAGCTGAATTTACTTAAAAACATAACAATAACAATGACGTAGAGAACGGTAATACATAATATTAACGATGACGACGATGATGACTGTGACGGTATTAGTGACGGTGTCTTGATGGTGATCTTGATTACATTATGTTATTGTTGTGATAATAAAAACTCGTTAAGACATTATACGAGTATATAGCGACCAAATGCTTAAAAAGTTGCTCAAACATTTGTATAAAGTCACATCTTACATTGTTCAGTCTTTCAGTAGATACTTCAGGAGTGTTATTCTCCAAGATCGAACATTTCATAATAAAGTTTAATTAATAATAAAAATAAAATTGCTTTACTGAACTATAGTATCAAAGTAGTAATAATCCCTTCAAAATAGTACAAGTATACAATAGCCACTACTTGAAAAAAGCTTTTGGCAGATTTAGTTAAAAATGTTTGACAAAACCCACAAAAACATTTCTAGTACCTAGGTATCTCATTTACATTTTTGTTTCATAATCGTAATTCTGTACGTAATATAAAATAAAATAACTAATTATAACTAGCACTTTTTAAGTTTTTTTTTGTTTTCGACTGATGAAGGGTTACTGGTTAATCAATCAATCAAAAAAAAATTTTATTTACGTGAACCATACAAGTGGGGAGTTTTGGCGCCATCGTGAATGAAGATGGTCGTAATTTTTTTTAAATTATTGAATGTAGTGTAAAATATGAGAAAAATTTCTTAATTTAGGTGGGAATTAGTTTGATTTTGTTCAGGGAAAGTGCACTAATGAAATAATCATGAAGAAATTAGTATATCGTGAATTTCCTCGCTGCCGCCAAATCTCATAAACAAGCTTGTGTAACGAAACCACCGCTTTACTCAAGACCCAGACAATACTGTGTAAATAGTGACTAATGACTAAAATAAAGAATTAATACGGAAGACATAAATTGAAAATATATAACAAGAAAAACATTTATTAATACAGAAGACGTGGCTGTATGGACACAGATCCTTTGCCTTTCCCCGATTGGGATAAAATTAAAAAACAACAACAACCATACAAGTGGTACTTGTGCGCGTCGACATTTTATATACTACCACCGGATCGGAGTCGCTGCCTCACACTACCATAAAATAGCTTTTCTAACATAATTTTGCTTTTATATTTTTTTCAAATCATTTAAGGGTAGATCTCTAATATCAATGCGCAGCTTATTAGTTATTGTAGAAACGTATACATTGACCCAAAAAAGGATTTACTAATTTTATGGAGACGAGTTTTGTATACGGCTAGGTTATTTTTATTTCTCGTATTTACATTGTGGACGTCACATTTGTTTGTAAACATACATAGATTTTTTTTAACCAATATTAAGTTCTCATAAATGTATTAAGAACTGAAGGTTAAAATATTTATTTCTTTGAATTTTTTTCGGAGGGAATCCCTTAATGTAAGCTTATAAATAGCTCTAATAGCTCTTTTTTGTAATACAAATATAGTACTTATATCTGCAGAATTTTCCCACAGTAGAATCCCATAAGACATTAGACTCTGAAAATAGCTAAAATACACTATTCGGGTCGTTTCAACATCTGTTTTGTTATACCTAAAAAGACAGTGGATTCAAAAAGATCCAGTTTAGATCCGTTTAGTTGTAAGCACTTTCAAGAACTCTCCCAATCATACTTTTCTAAGTTAGAAAACCACCCGAACCCTCTGATGGCAGCAGCTAACGATTATATAATCGTAATATCCCCGATATATAATATCCCCGAGACGGACACACCTCCGCTTCGCCGGAGGCCCCGTCACGTGACTCTAGACCCCGATGACTCCATCACCGAGGCAAACGCCTCATACAACAGTACACACTCACACACAAACTCGCGACACCGCCGCCGCCGGGGGCGGCGAAGACCCTTGTTCCGCCCTGGGCGGAACACAGCCACAATATCCTCTTCCGAAACGAACCAAGATCCCACCCTAAGCCGAGGTACGGTCTCACAGGAGACACCCTTAGGGCGGGGGGTCCCAGGCCCCACCCAAAATTACATCTCTGGCTGAGCACTCTGCTCGCCCACTAGCCCGGTGACGTTGTTAAAGTCAATAGACGTACACAACAGTAGTCATTTCGAAAAAAAAAAAACCGTTTAGTTGTACATTGGTATCTACTAGCCTAACGTTAGTCATTTAAAATCTAACACACTTCCTTTTATTACCATTTAATCGCGTCTGTCGTCTAGTGTCTCAGTTGTCCGACTTGACTGCATGAGGCCCCGGGTTCGAATCCCGAGTCAGGCAACTAAAAGAAAATTGGATTTTTCCAAATTTCTAATAAAAAAAATGTTGCTCGGGACAGTATATGTGCCCGGTTGGCGATAGGCTTGCCACCTATCACATTGTGGGATTTAGTATCTTCGGCTAGTCGTAGGTGCCCTAGTTGTGCCTCTGCCTACCTCTTTGGGGATATGGGCGTGGAGATACTTTTAAAAGAAGGTTGTTAACTGTGAACCAATGTACAACGTTAGATAGACGCATTGTTCGCTTCGTCATACTTACCTAATTTTTGTTTTTCATTCACTATAAATATAAGTGAAGTATCATCCGCGAACAATACAATGTCGTGGGTATCCCTTTTGTAATGTTAATACTCATGAAAAAAAATGTAAGTATCTGTATGATCTAACAGAAAAATACCGCAGTCAGCTTTAATTTGTACTTATAAACTTCGATTAAACTATCAAGTAACTTTGCACATAAATTTTAAACGCAATATATACATAAAATCAAACTGCTATCTTATAGCGGTTTCTTAATACATACCTACCACCTTAATAAAGTTACGTTACTTACGTTGTGCGTTTCCACACAGTGAGAGATTTCATTATGCGACCTTATATAGCATGTTTATCACCGAGTTAATTTTTAAAGTAAATGGAACTATGCAATTAAAGAATCATTCGCCATTACTATTGTAGTTATATAAAGATAGTTTTTCGATAATCATAGTTTCAGAACGAGTGGTTTCTTATTTATGCTTTATTCTATATAAGTTTGTTATAAAGTTTTATATTTTAAATGAATAATTATTGATATCATCATTTTTGATATCAACAACTCTTTAGTCATTTAACTTTATTTTGAGTATGAACATTCGTGACTGTAGTTAATCTAACATATATTATATATGTCTTTTATTATATTATAATGTAATTCAAGTTTGACATAGAGTTTAATACATGACATCTTAATCAAGTACTTACTGAAAACAAAACAAAGATTCGATATTATCGTACTAAAATTGATAGAAGAAGGCGCTACTTTGCGAAAATCCATACTTAAATCCAAATGAAGTAATTTAATTTCCAATTTCTCTCAAAAAATGTATAAGTATTATGGCGCAACAAAACAGGCAAAATAGTGCGCTATGAATGAATTGGAGTTACCAGGAGCCAAACCCCGAAATATATACAACTCCACACAACACACACCACTGAACTATTTTATCATCACCAACAGTACACGCACTACTAAAAACTCTACGTACGTTTCGCTTCGTAACCGTCAGCATCACCAGGAAAATTCAACTGCACTCGACAATGTTCGTACAGATACTCATGACTACTCATGAGTAGTTACTCATAAGCAGATAGATATTCTTAAAAATCAAAAGACAGACATCAACAACTTTCGTTCCTTTTTGAAACTACTTTAACCTCCGAACCGAAACACATCGACGGCAAGCACTGACGCTATGGGGACAGGAATAGTTAAGGCAGTGGTACCAATCCGGACGATTCGCTGCAAAACTCTACCACCTAGTCAGATATCACGGTGTTAGTGACGGTAAGCATGTGCTCGCCTTATACGAGCTGCCTGGCAGGCAGATGGTCTATTATTCAAAGGAGCCCAGACCAACACGAGGACAAAGTGTCCCGTGAATAGCTCTGAAAAAGATGGCGTTGCTGTAACAAGGAACTGCAGTTTTTAAGGGAATCGTTGATAGTAGTGTAAACGTCGTAATTATTACAATAGATAATTGAATGAATATGAAATATTTTATCAAATTAAATATTTTAATAGTTTCTTAAATTATTTCACTACCTTCTAATCAACAAGCTTGAAATATCTTTAAATTAATTAAATTAAAAATTTAAAATAGTCTAAATTCAAATCATATGTTCCGCTACACTAGCGCCATTGTGGCTCCCGTTTTTAAATACTATTTTAAGTACACTTTTTAGTTTTTGTGAAAACCCCTTACGAGTGTATGCTTCATTGGCCTATAAATACATGAAATAATAAAATTTAAATTCCTATTTCTATGAGCTCCTTATTATTGGGTGAACACCTACTTATTACTTACTGCAGCTATTGTTATTTTATCTGAACAAGATTTTGTTATTGTCAAAATCAATGCATTGTCAGTTGTCATTTTCTACCAATTTTCTACCACTAGCACAAGTCAATTTTCAGTTTGAACGAATGGAGCAATTTATTTTCAGATTAAGAAGATCATAATAATAGTGCTAGATTTTTGTTTGATAAATGCAGTTTTATGTATATGGCCTGATATTTAGATTCATGTGTATACAAAAAAAAATATTTCGTTCGGTGTCTAGTAAATGCTCAAAACTTCTAAGTTGCGAATCGCGAATATGGTCAAGGATCATAGGTTGCTGTGTTGATGTAAAAATGATCGTAAGTTTTTAGATTTCCTTTATCGCTAGGTGTTTGTGTGAAAAAATTTTAAAAACGTGTAATATAATAAAAGTGCCAAGTTTAAGTGTTCTACATGTGATATATTCATTTGTAACCATAATTTGTAAGATATTCTATTTTTATGTCTAAAACAGTCTTATTATTGTAGGACACCTGGATAATTGCAACACCAGAGTCCCCTAAATAATAGTGAGTATATTAGTATGATTTCTATTATTAACCTGTTGAAGGGAATACCTGTAATAATATTTTTGTTATGTTATTTCCATACTTATAATAACTTTTCAATTACGTATTAAAACAATAATGTATAACCATAATTGATTGATTTAAATAATTGTTTTACTATTTACAATAAGACAGGACATTTTTAACATATGGTGTGTTGTGCAAGAATTGTAACAGAACATAACTGGTTTGAGTCATTCATATTTCTTTAAATGTGTATATATCTATACCATACTTGCTGTCCCGGTGGAGGTCCTTGCTGTTATTGAGGCTAGATGTTAAAGAAATTATCAAGATTGAATTCATTCAATTTCAGTATTTCTGTTGATTACTCAGGTTTGCCTTTTAACTGTCAACATAAGTTGTGCATTTGTTATATTTAGTATGCAGTTAAAAGAAAATATTCCTGGACAAGTCACACAAATTGAATCTAACCCCAAAGTAAGAAAAATTATATGCTTGTGTTATGGGTATTAGCCATTGATTCTAATACATATAACACTTAAATAGATACCAGAATAAATTTAATCAACACCCAGAACCAGAATTGCAGACATTCAAATTTTCATCACACAAATGCCTGTTCAAAACAAAAACTGATCCATTGGGAATCGAACCTGAGCCTCTCAGTTGGTCAGTGTAGTTAGGTGTGTACGCTAGCCACTTGACTCGTAAGTATAGTAAGGGAGTTAGATATTTGCAAAGCTTATTAAGCGTACATAAGATGATTTATGTAAAGTTTGACATTTGTAAATGTATATTATGTATATGTTGTATTCCATTGTAACCAACTTCAAAAAAAGGCTGAGGTTGCATGTTTAATTCCTATATTTTTCAGGTATGGTAATCATTTTTTACATTACTCCTGAACCAATTTTTTTTTTAATTAAATAAATAAGGAAGTTAAGGAAGAATACTTAAAAATGTAGTATTTTAAATTTATTTAAGTGTGCTTATATAACTTACTTATTGAAATTGAAGTTGGTTTTTTTGCAGTTTTACTACACCTAAATTGTTCAACTTAAAACATACAGATATTTTTTTTTATGTTATAGGAAGGCAAACAAGCAGACGGATTTCCTGATGGTAAGAAATTCACGCCGCCTAGAGACACCAAAGGTGGTAATGGTGCGTTGCCAACCTGAGGCNGGGATGTTAGGCCTCGAGCAAAAGTAAGTTTACCGGCTACCTTACCCTCCGAACCGGAACACGTCATGACGTTATGGCGGCAGGAATAGGTAAGGTGGTGGTACCAATCTGGGCGAGTCGCTGCCAAACTCTACCACCACCAGATATGTCTGAATTTTGGAGCAATTAAATTTCTTACAGAGAGGATAGTGCTTTTAGTTAAAATTTATTACATGTGACCAAATTCTGATCACTTTGTAACTAATTTATTTTATGTAAATATCTCAGACTTGATTAATCTGTCTTACATACAGTCGTGGTCAACTAATTAGGGACATGCAAGATAGTGAAGAACAATAACCGGTTATGTACATACAAATATAAAACCCTATTGATTTTTCAGTAACTATTATTTGCATAATTTGGTTTGATTATTATACTTTAAATGGCTATAAATAAAAGAATAAATAAATAGAAAAAAGTATTTAATATCAAAGGTTGAACATGTATTCAATTTTAAGGTATAATTCTGTAGCTGGACATTTAATTAAGGACAGTAAACTGTAATGAAAAATAGAGTTAAACAAAACTAATAATCTGCAGTATTATAATATCTTTAACAGCTCCATTTTATTACGTGTAAAATCAGTACCCAGTAGCAAAACCTTTGTTAGTAATTACCACTTGACACGGATGTGGCATAGACATTATCAGTTTCTGGCATGTTTCGACAGGAATGTTTGCCCATGCCTCACAAAAAGCTTCATTAAGTTCATCTAAAGTTGTGGTATGATAAGTGGCTACTTTTTTCTTGATTTCGTGCCAAAGGTGCTCGATTGGGTTAAGGTCCGGGCTATTTGCTGTATGTATGTATGTATGTATTCAATTTTAAGGTATAATTCTGTAGCTGGACATTTAATTAAGGACAGTAGTCTATAATGAAAAATAGAGTTAAACAAAACTAATAATCTGCAGTATTATAATATCTTTAACAGCTCCATTTTACTACTTGTAAAATCAGTACCCAGTAGCAAAACCTTTGTTAGTAATTACCGCTTGACACGGATGTGGCATAGACATTATCAGTTTCTGGCATGTTTTGACAGGAATGTTTGCCCATGCCTCACAAAAAGCTTCATTAAGTTCATCTAAAGTTGTGGTACAATAAGTGGCTACTTTTTTCTTGATTTCGTGCCAAAGGTGCTCGATTGGGTTAAGGTACGTGCTATTTGCTGGCCAATCTAGCACCGATACTGACTGACTGGTAAGAAACGACTTGATTGAACGAGCGGTATGTTTCGGGTCGTTATCATGCTGAAACGTCCATATAATAGGGAGATGCTCCTCAGCATAGGGAAGCATCGTTTCCTCCAATATTGCCTTGTATTGATGTTGATCTAAATTACCCTGAACTTTCCTCACAGGTCCCACTCCACGTCCAGAAAATGAACCCAACATTTTAATGTTTCCACCGCCATGTTTCACCTGATTTTTTGTGAATCTTGGATTCATTTCCGCTTTTACTGGACGCCGTACGTATTGTCTTCCATCTGAAGAAATCAAATTAACCTTGGTCTCGTCAGAGAATAATACATGTTGCCATTGGGCGTAGGTCCAAAGTCCATATTTACGTGCAAACGCCAAACGAGCATTTCTATGTTCTTTCCTCAACAACGGTACTTTGCGAGCCACTGTTCCGAACAACCCTGCTTCTACCAGACGTCGTCGTAGGGCCCTCGCTGAGACACCAGCTCTTTCGTCTGTCCCAAACACTTAGTGTTTAATTAAAATAGAGCCTAGAAGCGGATCTTTCTTAGCTAACCTGGTTATCATTCTTTCTTCTTGCGGAGTTGTTTTTCTCGATCTTTTTGTTCTGGGCACATTTAAATCTGTGTTATTGCGTCTGACATGTTGCACTGCATTGTATACCATAGTTTTTGAACAATTTAAATGTTCTGCTATCCTTCGGTATGGCCAACCATGCTCGACAACAAACTTCAAGATAATTTTTCGTATTGTTGGATAGCAACTTTTATTTTTACCTATTTTTCTTTAAAATATTTTTCAAAACTTAAAATAAATATCGGGATTGCCGCCAAAACTCCCACAAAACAATAAGAGAAGAAGTAAAAAAGTATTGAGATTCAAATTTTGAAAATAGAACGCAATATCTCAGTGTCCCTAATTAAATGGCCAGCCAGCATTATTTGAACAAATAGCACTACGATAATCTATCAGCTATGCTGTAAAGAGTTTTAATGTCTAAGAAGTTTTTATTGTTTGTATAATCGGGCACATAAATGACTAATTATACTTACATGTAAGAGATATGAAATATGGTTTAGACTCGTTGGTAAATAAAAAATAAATTCACAATTCGGTTTAACCAAAGAGTGTCACTAATTAGTTGACCACGACTGTATATGTCTCCCTAAAACCTTGACTCTCCTCGGACTATTCTACACTTTGTCCCCACTCCAGGCCAGAAATTTTGACAAACCAGTTTATAAACTCTGTAGTCTGCTATGATGTATTTAGTTCATAGTTAGTAATTTAAATTTCCCTGTGAATTTGAATTCAAAAATGTAATATGTAGTAGACATAGCAGTAATACTGGTTATATGCAACTTGCTTAGAACTCTGCCATTTTGTATTTATAATGCATCATATACCATTGCTCGACTGCTAGTGCTTGTTTTTAAAAAGAAACGTAGCCTAGTAACATAAATTTGTGTAATATAGTAACTTATAGTTAATGACATAAAAAAATCAAATAATTTCTAAAGATATTAATTTATTTTAATAAAACACAATATTTTTAGCATTAAACTATAATAATAAATTGTGAATGTATTAAACGTCATAGCTATTCTGGAGACATTTAAAATGTCTTATTCTGAAACATATTGATCTACTTTAGGAACAATGGTTCACTTTATCTATGTCTTAGGATGATAATGTGTTGCTTAGTGTATCTCTCGTAACATAATTGTTATAATGTGAATATATATGTGAAATGTTTAATTAACAAAAAGTGTTACAAGCTACATCTTAAATTTATTAACATTTCATTAGAGGGTTTGAGATTTATGTGGTTAACTGAAAAAAATATAGCTTTGTTAAATTTTAAATCACTCAAATTACGGTTAATTATAAAATATAAACATTTTATTATCAACTAGCAAATGTACATATAAACCTTTCTCTTCAATCACATTATCTAATAAAAAAAAGCTCATCAAAATCCGTTCCGTAGTTTTAAAGATTTAAGCATACAAAATGGTATAGGGATAGAGTAAGCGACTTTGTTTTATTCTACACACACACACACATATATCTTCACGCCAAGTCCCTTACGGGGTAGGCAGAGAGTATCGAGTGCCAGACCTCACGATCCTGACAAACCTGTCTTGCTTCCTTCACATTCATAACCCTTTTCATACAAACACGCCGGTTTATTCTATATCGTGGTAATACACAGATGGAGCACAAACTATATTCGTAGTGATTGGAAACAAAGTAGTTGGTTTTGATGATTGAAGATGGCGTTTTTATCAAAAAGATGATTAGCAATAGACGTTTGATAATGTTCGAATATTATATTTTAATTATTTGTATTGAAAACCTAATAATTAAAATTTATTATGATCAAATTTCGACGAGTGAGTGACCACTAGTATTGTTACACACTACTTGAAATCATTGAATGGATTCAGTAGCCGTTGCAGACCATTACTATAGAAGATGTTACAGGCTTATCTGAAAGCCTGACAGTAATCTTAAGATGTAGGTAGGACATTGATTTAAGCTTCTTGAATTTTAGATTATGTTATTGATATGTAGTAGAAACTCATTTACTGCAAGGCTAAATTTTCCCGTGTTGGTCCGGGCTCCTTTGCAGAATAGACCATCTGCCTTCCTGCCACGCAGCTCGTAAAAGGCGAGCATAGGCTTAGCGTCACTACCTCGGATGTCACGGACTAGTTGGCAGAATTTCGCAGCAACTTGCCCGGATTGATGCCACCGCCTTACCTATTCCTGCCACCATAAGTCATGACGTGTGCCGGTTTGGAGGGTAAGATAGCCGGTAAACTTACTTTTGCTCGACGCCTAACATCCTGGTCTCAGGTTGGCAACGCACCATTACCACTTTTGGTGCCTCTAGGCGGCGTGAATTTCTTACCATCAGGAAATCCGTCTGCTTGTTTGCCTTCCAATATCATAAATAAAAAAATTACCTATGCTTTATGGATAGGTGGATTTAAACTGGTGATGTTTGTTCTCTTAGCTGGTGATTTTTCAAATTTGAATCTTATTGTTATAGCTTTTGTCAGGATAGTACAGGATGAAATTTAATCCTGACACATTTCCAAGGTTGTTTTGTTGATTGATGAAGTTTTAATTTGCAAAACTTATTCTTTCTTTAGGTCAGTTCGTCAAGCTGGCGGCCCTTCAGGATGCGGCTTGCGCGCCCTCGCTAGCTCCCCGCGCAACACGACACGTCGCCACACTTACAGGTGAGTTATCTTTAATTTCAGACATGTAGCCTACAGAGATGTCTATGTTGAACATAAAATAACTTACTTAAAAAAAAATACCATGTGCGAGTTGGACTCGCTCATGTAGGTTTTTGCAGCAGAAGAAAACGTAGATTAGGGATTTATGATATTTGTACGAGCCAGCGCGTACAGTGTTATGTATCGTCGCATAAAGCAAATTTTGTAATAAGCATTATTACATCAGTTCGTGTACAGGTATCAATCACGCCTCGCGCTAGCATATCATATCATTTAGTACATAGTTAATTCTATCAATATATCAATCAATACTTTCTATCAAAGACTATCATTCCACTCAACTATCAACTATCACTAAAAAGCTGTACGGACCGTACAATATTGATTGATTTTTTTTAATTACGGAATTACTGAAATGCAGTACTGGAATGACATTTTACAATAACGATGACGTGATAAAATGCTGTTTACTTTTAATAATATTAGTACCCACGATGAAAAGGAAACTGTATAATATGCGTTAGGGGAGGGATGATGTTTATATGTATGTGCAAACCGATGTTTCCATTTATCTCCCAAACCACCAGTCAGATATTAAAATGGTTTTCAGTAAGGATTTTGATTTTTTTGTTGCATGTTCTTAGATAGCTATTACCAGTATTTACCAGTGGCGATGCACTAAATACATCATTACTGTTTTGCACTCCGCTTATTGCGTTTTTTC
>NJDC01000832.1:7744-19316 GCA_002245475.1 Calephelis virginiensis | reverse complement strand
CCGCGTTCCGATCCGGTGGTAGTTTTTAGAATTATATAGACGCGTTACAAGAATCTGTATATGGATCTACGTAATAAAAGCTATTTTGAATTTGAATTTGAATTTGATACTAGGGATGCGCGATACTACTACTGATGGGAAAGGATTATAAGTCAAAATTGAGCTACAATTAATTTAGGGCGTTAATTACTAATTTTTTGTTTTGTAGTATATGCTTTACATATTGCAACGTAATTTTTTAAGCCATAAGTTTAAGTTGATTTTTGAAATTAGGTTTTGTAGTTTAGAAATTATAGACATAACAGCATTCAGTATAAAGTGAACAAGTAACTTGAAATCCAGAGTGTAGAGAAACATTAGTAGGTACATATATTATTATATTTAAACATTATGGAATACAGATATATTGTGATCTGGATTAACATATAGGCTACTTTTAATACCGATCGTACAACGGGCTTCTGTGAAAATGCGGGTGAAGCCGCAGGCAACAGCTAGTGCAGTACTACTATTTAAATTATGCGCTTTAGATTTTCATTTTTTACTCTTTTTACACTTTATACTCTTATTTTTAAGTTAGCTGACGTAATCTAAATTTAAGCGAAATGATTAATTATGTGTATTAACAACTCTATATAGATATCTTTAAAATGCATTCGGATTTCCGAAGCTTGACGAATATAGCCGAAACGCATAATTTAAATAGTACTACTGTACATACATATTTTCTTGAATAGTCCTATTGCAAGGTAGACAGAGTGAATGCATTGTCAGGTGAACATAGTGAGTTGGATCAGATAGTCAGTGAAATAAGTTTTGTAACACGACCTATTGAAACGTCCGCGTCGACGTGATTAATTAATCCTAAACCCGATTTATTCATGACTCAGTTTATAGTTCGCTCAATTGGTGTAATTCCCAGTTTTCTGAATTGTGTTTTCATAGTTTGTAAAGTGTGTGTGTCGGTTATAGTAACGTTTCTTACGTTGGTGCTTGAAAATTGATTTGTATAAGTCGTAAATATTAAAGGTTTGCTGTCTTAATAATAAACATGGACTAACGTAGGAGTAGAATTAAATTGGCATAATAATCTTTATCACATTGCAATCAAGACTGTAATACTAGGTTGAACCTTTGAGTAATTTACTCCGTGTATATTATAAGACGGCAAATGTTAATTATAGAATTGTTAAATAGCCGTGTTTGTACGTTGAAGATGTTCATGGGAAAATATTGGGAATAGGTAACGGAACCCTTACCATGACTTACAGCGGAAAATAATCGCTAGCGTCTCCGTTAATTGCTTGAAACCTAAAAAAAACTACCACGTCACAGAAAACTGCTACAGAAGTGAAACAATAAATTGAAGATGAGAGAATGAATTATACAATTAGTGACTATCATTCCTCCATATTTGTTTTATAACAAATAGCTCAATCTGAATTTACAGTACAGTACGTCTTTTGTCTTCAACGCCAATTCACAATCCACATTTTGAAAAATCTCACGTGAGATTGGGGTTGGGGAGGGGGTTGATAAACACCTCACGTGTTTATTTATAGACTAACGGTATAATAAGCTTTAGTGACATGGCGAATCTAGGTTTGAATTTAAATATGTTTCACCATTGATTATGTGCTTGTGAGGTGCAGCACTTACTATTTATCGATAGTGTGTATCAGTAGAGTAACTCAATATTAGGGTTGATCAAAATTGAGCTAGGAGAAAAATGTAAGGAAACGAGTTTGAAACGAAAAGCCTGGGGCTCCCACGTCTAAATGTGTGGGACACCAGGGATATTTTATGATACAAGATCAAGTTTATGATGTCTTTTTCCAATAAAGCAAAAAGAAGCGAGATGGAACATTTTAGACGTGACAATTTAGTCCAGAAGTAGTATGGACCTTCCAGATTGTCTCCTATTTTTCAAAATTGAGCTAGGAGAAAAATGTAAGGAAACGAGTTTGAAACGGAAAACCGGGGGCTCCCACGTCTAAATGTGTGGGACACCAGGGATATTTTATGATACAAGATCAAGTTTATGATGTCTTTTTCCAATAAAGCAAAAAGAAGCGAGATGGAACATTTTAGACGTGACAATTTAGTCCAGAAGTAGTATGGACCTTCCAGATTGTCTCCAATTTTTTCAAGTCATAAGTTAAACTTAACAACACTTTGTAAAGTGACTAAATAACTTGAAATCCGAAATGTACAGGTCACTTTACATATCTTCACACCATGTCTCCGTTTAGAGTAGGAGATTATGTAGTCCTAAGAGCCAAGACAATAAAGTTCGAATTTCGGCTGGTTTTACTTTAATGGTGAGGCTCCATTAGCGCATTGCGCTTTCCATAAATCTAATCCACAAGTTTCGTTGCAATGACGCGACGCAACGCAGCGCAACGCACCAATGGGCCTCATCCTAATTGTTTTATCATAAACATGGCTTAAAGTGATGCTGAAATATGTCGTTTACAAACTGAAGTTACACTTGAGTATTCGTCATAAATTATCGAAGTGTAAATAAAGTTTAAGCACAAGGGCGATAGTTATGAATGAAGTTAAGAGCATGAAGTTTTTCGTATCGGCGGTTTGCCAGCGGCTATTTTGGGCGGGCGGGGCGTGTGCGCAGCCAGTCTTACGCCGCGATTCCTGCAATAAGGAGGCCAATGTTTTAAACATAAAACATGTTACGTGCTCATTTGAAAAGTTGTTTTTATTAGTTCTCTACAAATCCATAATTATATAATCGGGTTCCTTTTTTTGTAAAAATATATGTAACTAAGGTTTTAAATAAAATTATAGAAATCAATGATTTGTAATAACGAGATATATCAGGCGAAAAATGAAAGGTACATATGAAAAATGTATTGGCATGTCAATCTTACGCGTATTAACGTAAATAAATAGTATTTTTTTTTTAAAAATATGTGATTTTGTGTTTCTTTATAAATCGATTATTTATCATATTAATCATCTATATAACAACATTATGTATACATGGTGCCGTCGTTCACATTAAGGTACAGGACTTGATTGTGCCCTGCATGTGAATTGAAACTCATTACGTAATTTCCAATGTGACTTATAAAAAAATGAATGAAATAGTTACCCGAAAACTTCCATTCAATCGCCAGACCTTAGCCGTTTTATAACAGCTTAAAGTATCTTAAGACATTTACAACAACTTGGTAGAAACTCAGACATTAGTAGCCTCTAATATGGAGGCTTGACCATCGTGGCTTCAGCAGGTTTCAGGCTAGCAAAAGTGCTGAAAAATATTTGTACGAGACTGGAAATGCCTGTTCGAATGTTCTAGCAGCTACAAGACAGTGCTATGACAGGTGCAATAAAATAACCTTTTATAAACTGATAAAACCACAGTAATGTAGTGTTCATAGTAGCCAAGTTATTCTTACATGTGTTGAGAAATTTTCAGCTTTGATAAAAGTCTAAATTCTGGCTCATTGGGATCTCGAGCTAATACTTAACTGAGTAAGACATCCTCTAATTGAACTGTCGCATGCGTCTATTAAGTTCATTCAAGTCTTATATAAGTAGAATTGTGTTAGGTATATTATTAATTTTGTAAATTGTAATCGTTAATGAATTCACAACTATTTTTATTGTCAGAGGTCATAAGAAAGTATTATGTTTATCAATTTTATCTACTACGAGGTTAAAGGAGATGGTGCGTTTTTTAGGCCTTAGAACTAGAACATTCTGAGGGCAAATTTAACGTGTATGTTCGGAATACACGACAAAAGTACGGAATTGATTATAATCAAATGTCATAACTAGGCGTAATTTGGTATACGGTAATACATTTTGGAATCGAATATGTATTTAATAATATTTATGAAAGTTAAGAAGACCAGCGAATTACGATTTTCTGATTAAGTACCTTTAATGATCACACGTATGTATTTAATATGAAACAGGTACTCGTTGACAAGTTAAATTATTTTCTCTATTTACCAATAAATAATGATGTAACTAAATGTATTCTGCTTTAGTATTTGTATGTTAAATATTTTTCTGTATTATCTTAAATGTACAAACACAGTTATTTTACGAAATTATGTAATGTATGTAGTCGGATTTTTATTTTATTTTTTATTGATTAGGTTTTAATAGCCAAAAGGTATAATAAATGGGACCCATACAATTTTAATAAAAATGAGTGAAGTGCGTTTCGAGTTATGTTTAATAATTCATATTTTTTTAAAATTTTTAGTGCATTGTGTTCGTAACTTACGAACTAGAACTTTATGTAATACTTAGGTGATGATGGCTCAAAATGAAACATCTCCTTTTCAAGTACCTAACAATAAAACAATGCTTTTGTTTTGAAAAGTCGTAATTACCTTTGTATATATGCCGTAACGATTTTGCTCAATAGATTAACTAACTCAACTGTTGGCGTTATATCCAAGGTCGTAGTTACGTCAAATATCAGCGGCGACCCGGTACGGTGATGACCTGTATGGGCATCATAGGGTTGCCAGGTGTAATTCACATAATTTAACCTTTCCTAGCGAATGGGAATGTAAGTGCCTCATAACCCGCTGGAAGATAAACTGATATTTAGTGTATTTTTATGTGTAGTGTTAGTTCAGCGAACAAGCACATGGCCTTAACTGATGGTAAGAGATAATCGTGACCTAATAAGATACACCATTGATATTATCATGAAATATAATATCATCACAGTCTCCGAAACCGGCGTGTTTGTATGAAAAGGTTTATGAATGTGAAGGAAGCAAGACAGGTTTGTCAGGATCGTGAGGTCTGGCACTCAATACTCTCTGCCTACCCCGTAAGGGACTTGGCGTGAAGATATGTATGTATGTATGTATGTACCATAGATATTACAGGTCCGTCGCTATCCTGAGGCTGGATGTTAGACCTGTGACGCTAGTGTAGAGGGTAGGGGAAATGGAAAACTTTACAAACGTGATTTGATATCCCTGCCATCAGATAGCGAGACACAATTATTAACATCTGCGGTGTCTATAGACTATGGTCACGAGATCGGGAGAGCTGTCTGCTTGTTAGTTTACATATGAAATGAAAAGAGAACCTGTAAACATACGTTTGTTAAACTCTATAAGAGATCTTTTACATACGTTTGATAGAGATTCACAAACATTCGAAAAACAAAAAAAAAAATTACTAGGTGACAGATGTTGTAGAATGTTGTTTTAATATTATGACAGCGATCAATTTTATGACTTGAAGAAGAAGGGATTATTCTTTCATATATTATTATTGTTTCATATATTATATCATAGTGTATATATGTGTAAAAATGAAATACATCAAAATTAGGGCACTGGAAGTCTAAGATTTTGACAAAATTGGCCGTTTTGTACTAAAGACGTAGGGTAGGTACAGACTAACGAATGTTGCTTATTTTTATTTACAATACATATATTTTTTCAATTACGTTAAGTAAAATGTTATTTTATTAATAAATACATTAAATTTTATTTGAAATTACAAAGGGCGCATAAAAAATGACTTAGAGAGTTCCAAAAGTCGATTTTTCTATTTTTCACAAACTTGAAATCTTGATGTCTAAAACCGAAACCGAAATCTTTATCAATCTTTGAACGGGTTCTTTATTTTAACTTCCAGTATCTAATTCGATCGTTTCGCTTTTGGATTGATCGTGTAGCTTGCTTATTTTAGCAATAAGTCGTATAGATAAACAAACCTTTTACTAAATTATTCTTTTAATTACACATAAAGTATGTATATCTCATGCATTGAAAGTTGTTTATGTTACCTACATTTGTAATCGATATATTATTAGATACTCAAATATTTCTGTATGGACAAGTAATCAATAATTAGAAAAATATAGTTACTTGATACGAAGCTAGAACACTGAATATTGTTTAACTATAACCGGAATTAAGATTAGGGTGACTAAAACCGGTTATCAAAAAACAAATAACAATTAGTGCTTCGATTTTTGATTTTCGTTTAGTCTTCATGTTATTTCTGAAAGGTTTTTTGTCTGTTAGACAGACAAGCAAACCTATTGTCAATCATTTTTTTGGTATAAATACGATGTGTTCTTTGAACTTCATTTACAAATGGTACTATTGACGATTTTTTTTCCTTACGACGAAATATTTTCCATAAAAAAATCGAATTCGTAACGGTAGAATAAAAAAATATATTAACTAAGTTTGATTTCGGTGTTTAATCTTAACATAATACGGATCACGGTGGCTAAAACAAAACAACGGTTTTGTAGAAACCGAACAACTCGCAACCCTGGCCGGTAGCGATGCCAACATATTGACGACATCCTTATTTTTATTAGTTCTTCCAATGAGTGCGTCGACCGTACCGCCTCTGAACTGTGCGTGTGGCCTCTACATCATGTCTATTTACAGGGTTTTGTCTAAATCCTTTTTTAAGGCCGATATCGTATTAATAATGTAATTGTTTAGATGTCACAAAATTTGTAAAACATGCTCTAGGTTACATAATGAGAGAATTGCCTATTAGTTCATTGTATAGCTAAGTAAGCTAAGTAAAGCTAAGTAAGCTAAGTAAAGCTAAGTAAGTTGTAAGACGAAATCAAAGCGATGTGCAATATAAAATGTTTTCACCAAAATTTGTAACTTCAAGAGCTATTTCCCTTTAAATACATGGCAGGGGAGTGTATGTTATATAAGCGACATTTCTTAGTTTCGAAAGTCCTGCTAATATATTTTTTGATGACTGCAAAATATTTTGACTCTGCGCCCTGAGAGCTGAAAGCAGTATTTTTATATTGCAATGTTAACGTTAATTGCTGTTTCAATAGGCTCCTATTTAAATAGGCAGAGGTACGATACAGTTAGCTGAAGATATTTAAGTTCACAATGTGATAGCGGCCAATCTATCGTAGCGTTGTTTTTATTAAGAAATTTAAAAACTAAATTTCGATCTCCCCGACCCGAGTATCGAACCCGGGTTTGCGTATAGTCATCGCCAACACGGGACCACTAGACTACAGAGGTTATCGTTATTAAAAAATACCCTTTTAATACTCCTAAATGGACTTTTCCTCTATATTAAAATAAGGAGCTTTATTCAAAAACCACTGTTTGTACATCTTTATTTAATTTAAATGTTCCAAATAAAAAAAATGTCAAAGTTCGTTCATCTAGTAAAAAGTTCTGAGGTAAAAAATTATAAAATAGAGAATCTACAGTTTTTTAGAAATCAGTTTAAATAATGAAACAGAAAAATATGTTTTATTTATACTTTGTTAAATTTGTACATAAAACAAATTTAATTTCGTGCATTTCTATTTTCTTTGTTTTGTGAAAAACAAACAATTACCATAGTGCAATTCCATATTATACTATTATAATATAAATGCGTAAGTCTTTCAGACTGTTGCGCTTTCGTATTTAAATTCCTGCACCAATTTTAATGAGATTTGATACGTATATCTATAGTTCAAGACGAGTTCAAAATGATCATATGAAACAAAATATAGGACAGAACAAATTCTGTCGGCTAAGCTTGTTTTTTAATAAATAAAAGTCCTAAAACGATAAGAATATATTTTTTATGTTAATTTTTGTAATCAATTTTCAAATAACGAGAAACGCAAGCGATAGTTCAGCCATTGTTGCCGCCGCATTATCGAGTTTTATGACGTTTTTTCCATTATCAAGTATCTAGATTAAAACTGATTAGGGGAGTTGTCATTTTCTGTGCACGTACACCCGCCAGTGATAGTGTTTGTTTGTGTGTCATCTGGTTTTCTGTTTTGTTTTAATGTTTGAAGAGAAGTGTCATATACAATGAGTGAGAGGCGATCTCGCCCTCGTCCTCGTCGGCACGAGCTTTGTAGCAAACAACAAGATCTGCTATTCACCTGGAGCGATGGTGAGTTTCTAATAAGGCCTAGAATAGAAAGTACGGAAATAACAGACCTTGCTATTCCGCAACAGTGCGCTGTAATCTGCAGTTTGATCGCTGCAAAATTGTAGAGAGAATCGCTTCATTTGAATCTGTTTTGGAAGATTTATCTCAGATTTATACTTTGCTAAACCATACCGCTGTTTAATAATTGCTTATTAAACAATAGAATTTTAATAACTACATAAAATGCAACTTCGCCGCATGCTACCACTTAAATTATACATGCGTATGTCAGTCTTTTTTAATGGAAAAAGACAGCGAATCAACACACACCCCTCTTGATGTTTATGTAATTATTCCGTAGTTAGTATCAACGACTGAGTCGATTTTAATGAATTTTACACAGAAGCAATCTACTCCTAACAACCTAATGAGAGGTCTAATTTGCTCGTGTTTTTCTAATGAAAAATAACCATGTCCTTATATAGGCTATTTTTTATTCGGATATCAACGATTTACCGTGGGAGAGGGCAGACTTACTTTTTCTTTCCTTTTGTCTGCTTGATGCATATCGGTCCAGTTTTGATGCATTATGCACTGTTTACATGCATACCAAACGTTTCTATTTTGTATGGACAATTTAATAGTAACAACGATAATCTTTTATGAACTTGAATCTCGTTTTATTATCATATTGGAAGTTAAATTGATAAACGGTATCATCCCCCCGATCATAGAAGACCTCGCCACGTGTTATCGGATCCCCCGGACCCAATAACCGCGGCAAACGCTATTCTCCCAACTCCAAACCGGAACACGACAAACTCACATCACCTTAACACAACACTGCACCGTCGCCGCCGGTCTCGGCGACGAAGACCTCTCTTGCGCCCGGCGCCTAACGCCGAGCGACGAGCCACAAATACTCCTCCACCAAGTCCACCCAGTAACCAGAACGCAGCACCAAGTCGAGGTACGGTCTCCCGGGAGACAGCCCTTGGTGCTGGCGTTGTAGGAAACAGCCCAATCCATCTAAATAATGATGTCTCGGGCTGATCACTCTGCTCGGCCCACAAAGTTCGGTGAAGTTGTAAAAAATCGCAAGATTAGCAACAAATTAGTCATTCAAAAAAAAAAAAACGGTATCATGATGATACATCTTGTTAATGTAATAATTTTTTTAGTGTCTACTACCCTGTCGACAAAGTACGGGGAGAAGATCAATAATACACAAACTGTTTGTTATTCATCAAAATTTATTTTATCACCTTCAACGTTCTTTCAAAAACGATAACATTTACGCCAACGAATATTTTATTCATCAAAGCATTTTTTAAACACTGTTTCTCGCGAATTTTCTTGTATATCTTCTACCAGTTGAAGTTGTAATTTGAGTTTGAGACTCGTTAGATACAGAAAGATCGGCCACTCTCTTTCTCGGAGTTGAATGAGGATTTTTAGTCACTGGTTCCGTCACATTTGCGATGTTAACTTCAGTTGCAGGCGATGATGACCTACCAGAGCAACGCAAATCCTGCATCATATCCCGACCGCTTTTGAACGCTTTGTACTAATCATAAGCATGAGTTTTTCATAAAGTCGATTCACCGTAAGTCATCTGTAACATTTTCATTGACTCCGAACATGAAATTCCATTGGTGATGCAAGATTTGGAACCTTTTTGTTCGACGTTTTTGTCCATTATGAAATTCGCAATACACACTGTATTATTAAAATCGGCACTGTTTTGAATATAAATAGCTGATGCAACTTGAACTTCGCGCCAAAATAGAAAACAGTTGTGCCAACAAAAAACTAAATAACTAATAAAAAAATTGAATTGAAACCATAAACAAATAATCCATTCTCGATCCTTTTTTACAGAGAAAGATGTGTGTTACTGAAGGCCACTTGTACGTTTCTGGGTTAAATTTAATAATGAGTTAAACTATCAATTATAAATTGATTTAGCTCACGTTAGAAGCTAGCTCAGGTCTAAGGTTAACTATTTAACCTTGGACCGTGCAAACGGCCCTAAGACGTCCATTTCACGGTAGGGTTTGCCGTCAGTTTTACCATTCACTGAATTACATTTGAATGAAGGCTGACAAACGTAATGACATTGGCTTCATGCAAACGCCTGTCAACGCCTTGCGCCTTAGGTTATCCATCAGTCAATTTAATGACTGTGGTTAAACTAACATCAAAACCATGATAGGTTTATAGTAACGGCAGGCTAATCGAGAGGGTTTTACGATGTCACCGAGATTTGGCGGCGAGCAAAATCCTAAGACCGGGAGTGCATTATTTAAATTGGTCACACCAGCAAAGCCCGCTCTAAGGGCTGTTTCCCGGGAGACAAACTCAATTTGATGCTGCGTTTTGTTTATTTGCGGGAATGGCTTTTGTGGCTCATTGGCCAACGCTCGTTATAAGTCGTCGGCGGCGACGGTATAGTGGAATGAATACTAGAAGTACTGTAGTTGTGAGACAGGAATAAGTAAGGCAGTGGTTACCTACTTAACTAGGCGATTCGTTAGTAGGGATGCCACCTTTTAGGAAGCGTAGACGCGGAGAAATAAAAAAAACGATTTTTTACCAACCACTTTTGTCATTTTCATATTAAGAATTTGACTTATTAAGAATAAATGACCTTATATAAATCAACTTAAACACTACCATTGCTAGGGCCGAGGTCACATTCATTTTGAAGCCATATTTTTTATTAGTACGAGTTTGTTGTAGCATCTTTGCTTGTTCAGGTTTTTTGAATACTTTAAAAAATCTCGGCAATTTATTTTATGATTAACCTTTATAACTAACTTCGACTTTACCATGTAAACTGATAATATTATTTAAATAATATTATTGGTTGAAGCGGCAGATTTCGTCCCGACTTAACCATTGAATATGGAATTCTTAAGTTATCTAATGTTCCACTAAACTTACATTTTTTTCATTCTTATGTACCTCGTCCAGAAAATAATTAATACTACAAAAAAGTTTTAGCGAAATTGTTCTTTCCTTTCACGCAATATGCGTTGTCAAAGAGAAATACGGATTGATTTTTAAACACTAGAAGATATATAGGTGTTATATAAATATAGATTGTAATGTTTATTTATATAAACTACTAACTTTGCACTTTCTTTATCAGTGCGTTACTTTCCTATCGCCCTTGTCCGATAAGCAATATTTGACTGTAGTGTTATCATACTTGCAATAACATTTCAAAGTCCCCATATTCTCCCGTATCTGCCCGTGTCCTCTGTGATTCTGGCAGTTTGTAAGAGGCCAATAATCATTATCAACAAAAACACTACTCGTTGAGCGCTATGCACCTGCCCGGACAGGAATGTACCGCTTTACCTATTCCTGCTGCCATTGTAACGTTGCTCGCTATTGTCGTGTTCTAAAAATATTGATGGTCAAAGTAAAAAAGGTAGTTTCCTAGTTACATCTTTGTCTATCTAATGGTTAATGGGCGTGACCGTCATTATTTTTATCTTGATAACGCTTTGAATAAAATGTTTTGTTGTTCCTAGGCGAAGATATAATTTTTTTAATGCATTGAAATAGCTCGTTTGTGAACGTGGCTTTGTGTAGGTACGTTTTATTATTACATAATATACAATTACACTTCTTGCACGAGAGCGCAGGGGGTAAAAGTATCTTTTGTTTTTATTAGGTTTAT
>NJDC01000831.1:97430-123320 GCA_002245475.1 Calephelis virginiensis | reverse complement strand
CAGTAGACCAGCAGCTAGTACCTGAGCACCGCGAGAGCGCCGGAGTTGGCCCGCAGCAGCGACTGGCCGGGCCAGCTCCAGTAGACCAGCAGCTAGTACCTGAGCACCGCGAGAGCGCTGGAGTTGGCCCGCAGCAGCGACTGGCCGGGCCAGCTCCAGTAGACCAGCAGCTAGTACCTGAGCACCGCGAGAGCGCCGGAGTTGGCCCGCAGGCCGGCGATGGCGCGGGGGCGGGCGTGCGCGACGGCCCGCAGCAGCGACTCGCCGTCGCATCTCCCCTCCAGCTCCACGAACTGCACAGACGCTCGTATCTGCACCGCACGGACCGAACTTACGCACTTGCTCGGGATTTCTAGCATTTCCACTGAAATATAATTCATTATGTGAGGGTCCAGATTTAGATATTTAGTGAAGACATTTCAATGTCAGGGTTACCTGATAACCCTCAAACTCTTATAGCCTCGATAAGATTTTAAAAAATTAAGATTTTTTTGTGTATAATATTAATAAATGCAAAATTACATTAAAAAATTAAGGAAAAAAGTTCATCTAACCTAACCAAGAAAATACACACATACTACATCAGTTATATTTTTATTTTTCTACATAACCACCATCAAGTTCGATGCACTTTTACCACATTCCATTCAAAGCATTTAGACCGTTGAAAAAAAAAATCTTCCTTAGAGTCAAAATATACGTTTACTGCTGTTTTGAACTCGACGTTTGTCGAAAATCTTTGACCCCCCAAGTGATTTCTTAGGTTAAGGAACAAAAAAAAAGTCTAATGGTTCCAGATCAAGTGAATACGGCGGATGCGATAATAGTTAAAGGCTACAATTATGGATTTCATTATCTTATGAAACAGGACTTAGAGGAACTAAAGTACCTAAAGCTATTGGGAGCCCTGCTACCAAGCTACCAAGCTCTTCGACTTTTTTTTTACACCAGCGTTCGCATTAGCATCAGCTATTATTATTATATTATTGATTTAAAAAATCAGCAGCATCAGCAGCAGCAGCGGGTTTAATATCACCCGCATCGGCAACAATTCCGAATTACAATCATCTAAGTACTGTTGATAGATAGGTAAGGTTCTAGCCATATGAAAACGGAGATCTAAATTACCGTCGGGTTCCGGTTTCGGTGGAGGGGCGGGCGGCACGTCACGTATTTCCCCCTCGGCATCCACTATTTCCGCCAACCGGTAGTCTTCAGGCTAAAAAAGTTTAAGTATTAAAAAAATGCAAATTTCATTGATAAGGTTTGGTTTCGTGGCTTTAATGTTACAGGTGAATTTGGTTTTGTTAAACTAAATATTTAAAAAAAAAGATTTAAATATCCCTACTGATACAATATCAGAATGTAAGTTTGTTTCTTACACTTTTACGCGAAAACTGCTGAATCAATCATCATGAAACTTGGTACACATAATCTTGGAGATATTAAAAGTAAAATAAGATAGTTTTTTTATTAACTTGAAGACGAGCGAAGTCGCTATTGACAAAAGCTAGTACGGCTTTATTTATAACACCAAAGTTAAAAAAAAACAATACGATACGATACGATAAAAACCTATATATAATGTAGCTAAGAACAATTTCGATCACATCACCTTTAAATTAAAAAAAAAACTGCATCGCAAACGGTCCATCCTTTCCTTCCAATCCTGACCATACATAAATACAGCCAAACATACACATCAAACTATGGACAGCCCTCTTTTTCCATCGGTCTTTAATAGTACTTGAAAGTAAACAAGCAAACCGATTTCCTGATGCTAAGAATACATGTCGCCTATAGACACCAACGAAAAGTCCAAGTAACCTTAATGACTTCACCGTAGTCATCAGCCCTCGTCCGTTCCTCGTGGCAGGGGTACATGGCGTAGTGCCGCTTGTTGGACTTGAAGCAGCCGGAGGGACGCGCGTCGGTCCGCACCGGGATGTCGTGGCGGCCCGTCACCACCCACATCTCCAGCTCTCCCTCCGACTCAGAGTCTGATGATATACCACCAGCTTCTTCTCTGTAAATAAGTATCATCACAGTGTATCCTTGAAGTTGTAGGCAGAGGTACAACTTGGGCACCAACGATTACCCGAAAGTACTTCTTGAGTCCTAAAATGCGAGATATCAAACATATCGCCAATAGGTCACTTATCCAATCCCGACCAACGTTGTTGTTTTATTAAAAAATTTAAAAACATTATGATTTGCCCGACCCGGGAATCGAAACCGGGACCTCAAGAAGTTAAGTAATGCTGGACCGCTAGACCACAGAGGCGATCATTTCATGGTCATTTATTTAATTATTTTAACAGGCATTTCATTTTTAATTGACATTTCATACAACGTTACGTACATTACACCAAGAATAAATTCATATTAATGTTTCTCTCTAGGAGTAGCTGTAATAAATCTGTTCAGGATATAAGAGATCGCCTATCGTCCATTTTTCCTAAACTTTTTTGTGATATTTAACTTGTATACAATAAAGTATTAAATATTAATAATAATAATAATTGGGTAATTAAAATATTTCAATGACTGTCTCGTACTACATGCGACATACCTAAAGTCTTAGATGAATATGAGCATTGCGGTGTTACGTTACGATTGGGGGCAGGGGAAGAAAACCGAAAACCTTACGTCACATATGCAAGGGGGATGGAGGTTCAAATTTTTTTCAGAATTGCGTTACATAATAATACTTACACGCTTCATAAGCCTAAGCATCAAAACAATTTATCCTAAGATGCTGATAGTGAAGCTTTAATATAATCCACGATTAAATTACTGTAATTAATTCAATAAAACATCTTACTTGACAGTGTCTTTAATCTTCATACGTTGCTGTTGCATGAACTCCTCCAATTCCACCCCTTCAAGCCTGACCCTCTTCCGTACTGTTAGCTCTATGGTTCGGTCCCCACCTTTTTCTATCAGATCGCGAGCGAGTGTACCTGGTGATGTTCTGGAAAATAAGGACACCATTTCATTAGTATTATAAAGGAAAAAGTTCGTGGAAATGTTGAAATATTGGAAGGCATGAAACCAAAATTTTTTGCACAGGTAGAAGCACGCCAAAAGAAATTATCTGGTTTTTATTTTGAATTTTCATAGTATTACGAGCGTTTTAAGAGACAAAAAAATAAAAACGGATGATATAGTAGATAAAAAAAGTTAAAACACAAACCATTCGTGTTTTAACTTTTTTTACTACTTGTCGTAAGTAGTAGTAGAAGTAGTGTAAGTTAAAATAGTGTTTTCTACCGCATCTATCATGGGGAATACTTTAGGGAGTTGTTTGGTTTGATTCCAGCTGCTGATTTCCACCTTCGGACATCGCGTCAGAGTTTAAAGAATCATGCCCATCATTTTGATGCGTGGCGATCTACAACTGTGCGATTCCGAAGACATTTACCCCGCACAACACCTTTGTGAAATCAGCAACCGAGGGCGGTATTCCCAAACGATTATGACTTAGGAACCTTCAAGAAAAGAGCGTACTCATTACTTAAAGGTCGGCAACGCATCTGTGATACTTTTGGTGTTACGGATGTCGATAAACGGCGGTGATTACTTTCCAACAGGTGACCCACTTGCTCTTTAGCCTACTCTTGTATAAAAGAAGTAGTGATCTGTGCATATGGAAAACATGAGTGATGCATATCACTACATAGTATAAAATAAAATCACTTTCAGCTGTCAGTTTCTAGATATGCTTATATCTTTAAAACTGCGTAACGGATTTGTCGCGGTAAGTTAAGAGTTAGACTGTCCGAGCAAAGAAGAACCGGGCTTTTACTAAAATGAAACTTATCTAGTCACATTGAGTGACATTTGTTAAGAATAAATGTTGTTAATTATTATCAGAGCAACCATTTGTTTCATGCGAAAGTTTTAATGTAAAAACTACAACTGTTAAGTTTTATATGATAGTAGTAAATCTGTAGAAGCCACTACACAATAGACACAAGTAAATAAATACTTTCACCCGTTCAGTCTATATTATAGCTTAACTATAATTACTCTGTCCGGTTTGATTGCTCCGGGGGATTCCCAAAAGGGGTTCGGTCATTTGTATGATTGACATAGATATCTGTATTTTTGGGGTCTATGTTCGGGTTGCTTGTTACAATTATTCCAGAATCTATGTATGTATCCCTGTGTATTATTATTGTTGACTAACATCCAGAACTCAATTATAAGTGTAATTTGTCCAGTATATTCATAATTATTTATTTAATAAAACTTTTTCACAACAGAACTTGGAAAGTGTCATATGAATTTTCAAAAACAACAAAATCTTCACAGCCTGGAAGTCGTAAGAAATTACAAGTAAGCTGTACACTGTCTCTTTCACTATAAGATCAGGGCCATATATAATTTAAAAAAAAAGTGAAATGTTACAGTTTTGAGTAAGTACAGCCGAAATAAGATTAATAATTCACACAATGTAATAAGGAACGAAATAGGATAATTTCATTGGTTGGTGTTTGTTTTATGGTTGGTACTAAGTAACACATGTTACAGCTATTGGTGTCAAAACTGTATAGTTGTATATAGTTACAAAAGCTTTTTATTAGGGTGAAAAATACTACGCATATTTTAACTCTACTAAGAGTTACTCTACTTGTTCTAACATACTGATTACCTTTCTTTTGCTTATTCCACATTGCCGTGTTTGTTTTTTCATATTATTATTAGTTTTTTTGCCCTTTCTGGAACCTATTAAGGCAACTTTTAGGCCATGCTGCCATGTCTTCCGTATTAAATAAGTCTTTATTTCAGTCATTAGTCACTATTTACAAATTCATCTCAGGATCTTGAGTAAAGCGGTGGCTTCGTTACTCAAGCTTATCTAGCGAGATTTGGCGGCAGCGAGGAAATACACGATACACTAATTTATTCATGATTATTTCATTTGTGCACTTTCACTGAACAGAATTGTACAAGATGGCACCAAAATTGACTAATTTCACTCAATATTAACACGAAATTCAATAATTATGAAAAAAAATACGAGCATCTTCATTCACGATGGCGCCAAAAACCGTGTTTTTTTTTATATTTTCACCTTTTCATTTTGTCTACTGTCAAATCAAAACAGTTCCAAGGAATAATTTCAAAAAGCCAAGTCAAGTTACCTTGAGGTCAAAACAATGGAGTTTTGTGGGTTTGGTGCCCATAACAGAAACAGATCCCTTGCAAAGCCCGACTCTAGATCAGGGAAGGATGCAAGTACAACCTTCGGGCCAGGGGTTCTAGTGACCTCGGCTACAGAGTGACATAGTTGCAGATGTCTGAGTGCGAATGGGTTACTTCTAGCACCCTCAAATGCTCGAGTTAGTTTGTCACTCATCCATTCTATCTGAAAGTCAAGACATTATATCCTATAATTCCATTTCGCGTGGCCTGACTGAATGGATGTAATAATTTTTCTGTATCTTTTTTAATGTGTATATTCTTGAGAAAAAATATATATCTTCACGCCCACATGCCCGAAGAGGTAGGCAGAGGCACAAACAGGGCACCTACAACTAGCCGAAGACATTAAGTCCCCCAATTTGATAGGTAGCAAGCCTATCGCGAACTGGTCACATATCCAATCCCGGGCAATGTTAATTTTATTAGAAAATTTAAAATATACATTTTCTAATTTATTTTGTTGCCCGACCCAGGGATCGAACCCGGGTCCGGAGAAGGTTCTTATGAAAAGAAAACCTGGGAAAATGGGAGAAACAACGCTTTAATCCATAAAAATTGTTGGTAACTGTTAATGTCAAGCAATACGAAGATCGCCAGATTGACTAGTTTTTTATAGGTTTAGTTTATTACTATTATTATTCAAAATAAGCTATTTAGTTTGAAATAATAAACGTAAAAAAGTTAGCCCTAAAGTTGAATTAATTTGTGTTTAAAAAAACATCTAGGTTTTATACTTACTTTATGTTGCCCATGGCGTCACTTATGCCGAACTAATAAACATTACCAACATTACGATTTTGTAAAAGCAATGTTTTTCATCCATAAATGCATCCGCAAATATTAAGCAATGTAATGACTAAAAATATTTGGGACGCGCCAAATAGCAAAAGCGCGTAATTTAATATATAGTTTCTTTTTATTTAGAAGTATTTAAAAAATATGAATAAGAATGCGGAAACGTAAGAACATCCTATGCAATAAAAATCTTTTAATTATTTTTTATTAAACCAGGCGATACTTTGCGGAAATCCATTATAACAGATGGAAAATAGGGCTTTATTTTGATATTGCGACGAGAAATCTTCAAAGCAACACTGGACAACATTTAACCAGATTCCCTTATGACATGAATTATTTCAGAGGAGTTATCAGTAGGTTTACGGACCAACATCCATAAGATGTTTAATGAAATGGGATTTATTGATATTTTTATTTCTAAATGATCATTTGCCTTCTTTGTAAAGTGTTTAAAAAGTACTACTCCATCTATTCATAGAGCTTGTAGCGTCCTGTGTTACAAAGAAGATTTCACACTACAATAAATACAAAGTTTCTGCAGAACTAGCAACATAAAGACTATTGTTCTATATATTTTTTCTTAATTTTTGTTCAACAGAACAAAATTTACCTACCTGTGATTTTGCAAACTCCACCACATTGTAACTGACATTGGACAATAGTAGCAATGAATAGGCTACCAGTCCTGAATCCTTGTTTCGCCAGAGCTGGTCCAACATGTGAGCCAGTTCTAGCACTCGACCAGCTGTATCCGTACACACTAGTACAGAGCCACCACCACGAAGAGTACTTAATATGGTAGCTAAAAATTATATATTGTTGCTTAAGTAGGTTCAATAGAGTTACTACTGTTATATTGTATGCTTATTCATATAATAATTACATTATATTTTATAGAAAATAGACAGATTTGCAAGTACCTTCATATTCCATGGCTCAAATAATGGAAAGAGACACACATCATAGCTTTTATATGTGCGTTGCTGTATCATGGTCGGGATGTTAGGCCTATTGTGCAAGTCTACTGGCAACCCTATCCTCCAGAATGGAATATGACAGTCATTATGACAGAAGAAATAGATAAGTTGGTGGATCTCTACCTGGGCAATTTGCGGCATAGCACTTAAGCACTAGTGGTCTTGTTGGTTATGACCTTTTTAGCCTGTGCTCTTTACTTACGAGCTGCCTGACCGAGACGCTGGGGTGTAGTAGAGAGGTAGCCAAGGTATGCAAATAAACGATATGTATTCATTTAAGTCATTATTGAAAACAAGACCCAACAGGGTGTACATATATTAGTTATTTATATATTTAAGAAATCTAAACTTTAAACAACTATTTTTATGTCAGAGAATGACTTACTCATTAGTTTTTCATCTCGTAATCGTCTTCTCTGTTGTACATAATCTGCATTTATAGCACCTAAAAGCAGCAGAGATGGCCTCATTATTTTTTCTATTTCACAGCCATTGAGATGTCTTTCCTTTTTATGATTAAAATCTGGTGCATATACTATGTCTTCTTCACCTGGGGCTGCTATTCTCCATACTGTACCACCAAGTAAGTGACCAGCGGGGAGTGGAGTTATACGTAGTCCCAATCCTTTGCCTGTAAAACATTTGTATTTTTTATTGTATCTTTTGTCACTAGTCAATGTATTAATTTTCATTAAAACAGAACACACAAAAAAGAAAAAAATATTGATTTATTGGTCTTGCTTGTTGCAGCAATCTCTGACATTAGGTAATTAATGTCCCTATCTCTGCCAACAAGAAAAAATCTCTCAGTAAAATAAGGATGAAATTACATTTAACTGCCTCATTGATCTAGAGGTATGTCTAAATTCATCCACCTACCGCAAGGCTTGGGTTCAATTCAAGGGCAAGGGCAGGCATTTGTGTGATGGATATTTTAAGATGTCTGTAATTCTGGCTCGGGGTGTATATTAAAAGGGTTTGAACCTTTGTAATCAACTGCCGCCTTTTTTGTGTTTTTTTCAAAATGGCGGTGCACAATAATTACTACAAATATGGATAAGGGATACTTGTACAATTAAAAAAGTATTAGGGTCAACATATCTTCCAATAAAAGATCGACGGTGAGTATTTTAATTACCTTGTAGAATTGAATGCCTCTAAGCACAACTTAGTTGGCCGAGGCTAGTTACCACTCTTAACGACAAAAGCCTACTATCAAGCAATTTAGTGTTACAAGGCCGTTTAGGAACAGTCAGGGGGGGGGGAATCACTATTGCTACATAGTAATCACTACAGGGATATTTAATTATTCATATGTTGCTTTTTTATAGGCAGCAACATTGCAATCAAATAAAAATGTAACACATAGTAACTTATTATGAAGCTCTTTGTTAACAACTTTGTTGGCATACAATATTTAAGATTTTCACAGTAACTTATATACCTTTTTATAGTAATTTGGGGGTTGATTTAAAAAAAATAGCCTAGGTTTGAACTCGGATCTTTAGCTTATGCATAAAAAATCAAAATTATCACAATCATTTCAGCGGAGCAACAGACACAAACACAACACAACAACAAACTTTCACATTCATAATATTAGTAAGAGACAAATATATGTAACAAAATAAAACTAAAAAAAAAAGGTAAGAAATAAGGTTTCTTACCTTTCATGTCAATACTTTGGTTATATTTAAGTTGAGTTATTTTATCAAATGCAGAATCAACATCATCAAGTGTAAACAGATCAAAGTCTGAAACATTTTTATGTGACTGGTACAAGTCATACATAAACATCTGGCCCATTTTGTACACAGGCAAAGTTGCATATATGGGACAGTTAAGGCCAAGTTGTCCTACTGCATACGGCAATGCTCCTAGATGTAATGGATCGGAGTGAGATAGTAGGACTGCATCTATGCTATTAACATGTCTGAAAAAACATAAGTCCCACAATAATTAAAAACAGATATAGAAAGAAATATGTAAAAAAATATTAAATTATTTACTGTAAAAAAAGAGAAAAATAGGAATTAAAAATAAACATACAAAAGGTGAGCCTATCCTTACACATATTTTTTAAATGGCTCATAAACTGTATGTGCTTTTTTTGTTGTATACACATCATTCACGTTTAGGGGTGCTGTAAAATCGTAAGTAAGGATCTAACATCTATGGTGTCTACAGGCCACAGTTATTTCTTACCATCAGGAGAGCCGTATGCTTGTTCTCTGTTTTAACTTATAAAAAAAATAAAGATCAACTGAAACAGAAGACTTAAGAAGTAAGAACATTTTTTATATGTTTTGTTAAGTACTATATAGTTTGTATTTAGTAAATAAATGTTATTTTGTACTTTGTTTCACTTTGGATATTTATTTGCATGGTAAAAGGCTAATCAGATTAAGGCTCTTTAAGAGGAAAAAGTTTATTTTTGTTAAAACAATATGAATCTAATCTAAAAAGCTCAAAATATGTTCGGGACATTTCCGGTACTAGGTGGTCGAGTTTTGCTGCGATTCGCCACCGCCTTAACTATTTCTGCCGTCATAGCATCAGTGCTTGCCGTTGATATGTTCCGGTTTGGACGATAAAGTAGCAGGTAAACTTACTTTTGCTCGGGGCCTAACATCCCTGCCTCATGCTGGCAACTCACCATTGCCTCCTTTGTTGTTTCTAGGCGGCGTGAATTTCTTAAAATCAGAAAATCCGGCTGCTTGTTTGCCTTACAATATCATAAAATAAGGAAATAATATAATACAAAAAAAAAAATAGTACAAATAACCTCAAAAACTAACCTCTTTAGTTCCTTTATAAAATCCATATCAAACTTTTCGTCCCATCCACAATCTAATAGGAATTTAAATTCATCTATTTGTAACACGTAGCATGGTGGAGATTCATCTCCAGCACCAGAGAGGCAGTGTAATTTTATAATCGAAGTCATGACTAACTATTATTATATCTTCAGATTGCTTAGTTAATACGGAATTTCTTTTATTTAGTGATACAGAGCAAGAGTTTGATTTCCAAAATTTATATTTATTTAATACTTATTAAAATTTAAAACAATGTTTTTGGCAGTGTAAACAAATAGCGCGATATTTTGATTTTTGTAATGTCAATGTCAAAATTCAATTGTCACTTCCTCTTCTTCTCTTATATGGCTTTCGATCGTTTTTCACGACTACTTTGCCAATGTCAAGTTACACACGAAATTCAATGATGATGAACGCCATCTAGCGCCATCGTGAATGAAGGTGGAAGAAAACCGATTTTAAAAATTATTTTTGTATTTGAAAAAGCACACTTTCGAGGTGGTTCCGTTACCACCAAGTCTAGATCTAATAACGCGATCCCAGCGAAATCGCAAAAAAACTTATTTAGGAATAGATAGGTACATACTTACGTTTCAAAAGCATAAACAACCCGTATTTGCAGTTTTAGGGATAGCGCTCATTTAGACGGACCGGGCGCATTTCAGCGCAGTAATCCGCCTAGATCGTTTTCATACGCCCACTGTTCCGGGCCGGATTTATCCGCGGAGGATTTTCCCGATGCACCCCGCGCGCATTCCACAATGCTGGCTACCATAGATTTAGGATGAACTAGATAAACAGTGTCAGTTAAAACATGAGACCAAAAAAAATGTAGCAACGAGTGAGGAAATTGTTTAAGTGTGAGTTAAAAAAGGATTGTCATTAGGCCACGTATGTTGACTATAATCGGTAAATGAATCTAAAGTTTAATATTTTAAAGAACTAGCTAGTTTATTAATATTTCCCGTATTGATAAGGGTCCACTTTGGAGAACAAACATTCGTCTGGTAGTTTGTTAAATATTGGCTTTACTTATCACGCCCGCGTTTTGTCTTAGCTTTTGTCTAAAACTACTGCAATGCTTTTCATTGTCATTCTCCGGTTAGAGTGTAGGATATTTGATAGAAGAAGGCGTTATTCTGCGGAAATCCATAATTAATTAAATCAAAATTAATATAAAATATAAATAAATATTATATTAATATTTAGAATGTACAAGATCAACAAAGCGTGGGAGCGAGGAGTCCTTATCAGGTAACCAAACAAATTTCTATTTTATTTAATATTTTAGCTAATTCTATTTAATTTGCAAAACACACTTATTAAATAAAACAATGCAAATAAATACGTTGTTGTAAAAAAATTTTTCTGGGCTGGTTAATAGCAAAAAACTGACAAAACACAATTATAGGGATAATTATTTATTTAATATTTAATTATATTATTTATAAGCCAATTGAGTTGCACTAAGTAAGTAAGTAAGTAAGTAAGTTGATAGTTGCAATTTCATTTGATAAGTAAATAATAATTATTATCTATTTACCTAAACTTAACTATCAATCGTCATTAACAGATAATGTATCGATATCGATACTCTACTTTTTCTGGGCAGTCTTATAATGTCAGAATGACAGCCATATTTAATAGGTTTATTTATTTATTTTATTTATTAACAAAAATGTTAATTCTAGCCCCGCAGCGGGGCTAGCAGCTGTAGGCCAAACTGCAGGCTGTATAGGTATATTATTATACCCTTTGTTTAGTAGTCAATAACAAGCTTTTTTCGTAGGTATTTCATGTCCTTATACTTAGAGGTCAATGGGCCCAGCCCGCCTCAGCGTGCTTTGCAATTCTCTGCACCCCGACATACGCTCTGTCCAGTCAACAGTAGGTGCTATCCTTTACTGGCCTTAAATTACATTTCATTGAGCTATTTAAACAACTGTCTTTTATAGTTTTTTAACTATGACTGATTCTTGCTTTTTTGGCCCTTAAATGGTTTTTAGTAGGTATGTCTTAATAAATATAAATTACAGCTGCAGTTTTTGTCTGCGATGGATACTAGGGGTATAATATATGATGGATACCTAAACTAGGTACTTGCATATTATGTAAGTACCTATGTATAAGCCACTAATCAAATTTGTACACCGTATGCATTTTGATCCAACTTGAAAGATGGAATAGCTTACATATCAATTGGTAGTGATATTATTTTAATATAAAAAACCTTATCCACAGCAATGCGTGGCCGGGTCGGCTGGTCAATATAGAAAATTATATAATCTGATGGCAATCAAGCAGACAAATTCCCTTATGAAATACACGCTCATGTGGAAAGTTTTCTGCCGCCAGGCAGTCAGCGCCTTCGTGCCTCATGAGTCAGGAGTGTCCCTCTTGTACTTATCCCAAATTCGCGTGTGCTTCGTTATTATGTTGTTGGTTATTTTAAAACTATGACATCTTCTAAGATATTTAAATTATATGATGTGCAGGGCAATTTTATTCAAAATAAAATAAGTGCTAGTCATGGATAACATGTTTATTATCACTAAA
Organism: Calephelis virginiensis; assembly: GCA_002245475.1. NCBI lineage: Eukaryota > Metazoa > Arthropoda > Insecta > Lepidoptera > Riodinidae > Calephelis > Calephelis virginiensis. Next base: position 110,959 of record NJDC01000831.1, on the reverse strand, counting down.
ATATCATAGGACATAGGATTAATGCCACGTTTATAAAAACACATTCGAAAATATTATATTATATATTATTTTAAAACTTTTGAGTATTAAACCAACATTCAAAGTTTTAAAATTCTATTAATTATAGTTTTACAACTTTAAATACCTACATATTATATGCTATTGGTGACTTTTTGGGGGAAAAAGTTGTCATACATGATTTATGCATAACTTAACAGTTAACGTAGCTCACGCGACAGAACCTCTAAAAGATCACTCTATTTTATTTTACTCTATTTGTGTCTCCAGCCGTTGCAAAGTGTGTGAGATTTCAATTTAATCCTTTTTAAACTGAGCGAAAGACACGTTAAAAACATCTTAGACGTAGAATACATACGTAGATAACAACTTAATTCATTTATCAGGATTTTAAGTAATCTATAGATCTAAAATTCAATTAAATATTTGGTTTTGATGTTGTAACAGATGTCAGATATAAAACATTTTTATTATCATTGGCAGAACTATCTAAATATTCATTATTTTCAATGAATTTGGCTGTAGATTGAGAATTTAATCTATTTTGTAGTAAACTATTGTTTGTAATATCTGATTTATCTTTGTTAATGTTCGTCCGTAAATTATAAGAGCTTGTATGTTGTTGCTGTTCCAGTTTATTTTTTTCTATGGACATGGGCTCTTGGACTTGTGTATACTGATTAGCCCCGGCTTTGTTTTGTAAATCCATAAGCCTCTGCTTAAATCGTGCTTCTGTAGAATATACCATTCTAGTTATTTAAGTTACAAACTACAATTATGAAAAATCAATATTTTATAAAAATAAATCGTTATAATTCACAAGGCAGTGGTATTACCTACAACATAAATGAATATTTGACTAAATCTTCTTACTATAAGATTTAACTAAATTTTAAAGGTCATAGGTAGACACACAACATTAATTTAACTGAAAATGTTCTGTTATATATTTTTTTTATGAATAACTAATATGTTGCCAACCTCGAGGTTTTTACAACTTCTTGGGCTTTTTGGGCCGAGCCACAGCTCACTGACACTTCCTCAGCCTAAGACATCATTATTTAGATGGATTGGACTGTTCCTTACAACGTCAGTAATAAGGGCTGTCACCCGGGACCCGACCGTCCTGGGTTACCTGAACCACCGTTACTGGGTGGATTAGATGGAGGAGTAGTAGTAGTAGTAGCTCATCGCTCAGCGTTAGGCGCCGGTCGCAAGAGAGATCTTAGTCGTCGAGACCGATCACTCACTCTTTTACATAATATGTCAGTTTTAGTTTAAAATATTTGATATTGGTGGATTCGTTGGAAAATGGTATTTTGTATACGTTTTGTTTTTTCGGCAGCAAAAAGTATATAAGATCGTAAAACAATATTATTTTATTGAAATTGATTCTGTTCAAAACAGTAGAGTTGGCAACCCTAATGTAACAACTTAGGCATCATTGTTGAATCTAGTATGTCTTTATATTAATATCTAAATCAGTATCTCCCAAAAGAAACGGGGAAAAGAAAGGAGAAACTAAAACACATAAAAGTACCGTTTATCTTTTTAACGAAGTAATTTACGACGAGACAACAGAGGAAAACATTGAGCGCCGTTAACACGTACGACCACCATTCTAACTTGTGCGCCTACAACAATAAATGAACGCAATTAAATGACTTCGATAATGAGGTGTTAGATAATTACATTGGTATTATAGTGTAGGGCTGTGGCAACCCCATGTTAGTCCGGGTCCGCTGAGTAGAGATCATCTACCTCTCAGCCAGACAGCTCATAAAAGGTGAGCACTGGTTAAAATACATCACCAATAAGACCACTGGTGGTAGTGCTGTACAGCAGTTTGCCACGGTAGGGATCCATCGCCTTACCTATTCCTGCCGCTATAATGACTATCGTGTTACGGCCTGGAGTTTAGGGTAGCCGGTAAATTTGCACAATGAACCTAACATCCTAGTCACAGGACAGCGATGCACCTGTAACATCTATGGTGTCTATAGGCCACAGCTATCTCTTCCCATCAAGATAATCGTGTACTTGTTCGCTGACCTCTTACATAAAAAACACATCACTTGCTATTGGAATAATCCAGTAGTCCTATTGCTTGTATATTTCACAATTCAGACGTGGTAGTTTTATGGTGGTACCACGCGATCGGCCTATTCTTGTCACCATAGACAAGTGTTAGCCATTGTCCTGTTGCGATTAAAGCGCACGGGTTAACAACAAACATCAAAAAATCAAAATAAAGAAAAAAACATTTATTTCTCTTACAAATTGTTTAACAGAACCAATACTCAACACTAAATAGCATAGTAAAAGACTGGGTCTTTTACTATAGATACAAGTATCTGCACTAGGATACACCCCACATTAACATCTTTAGTGTTTACAGGTGACGTGTATATTTTACTATAAAAAATATGCCTGGCAATTTACATACGGTAAAAAAAGTATAAACAAAAACTATAAACATTGTCAGTGGACAAAACTTTTCCTGAATACGGATTTTGATGTCGGGTTCAAAACGGTTCGTTTTTCGTCATATGCCTAATCGGTTTACAAATTCACAAAGCGAGTGACAAAATAGTTAACTGCAGCTTATCCGAATGGCCATCAAGACTAGGTAAGATTAGATACAGACTAATGCAAAAGCCAGTGATGGACCTTCGTTCGCTTTCATTTATTTGATGCCCGAAGCTAAAAGCGAGCGTTTGTCGCTTCCTGCTGAATTTTTAGCCAGAAGAAATGCCGGAATATTTTATAGGAAGGCAATGACTGAAAACATATATTATGATGATTTTATTATTATATTTTAATACGATTTTTTGTAGTATTATTGATACACCAAAATGACTGACAGCTTTTGTTTTTATCTCAATGTTTTTGTATTCACTGAGGTAAACTCAGATCCGAGAAAGAGTGCGGGTTAGTGCTAAAAGTGAAAGGAAACGCTCCTCTGGTTCGGTCATGTGGAAAGAATGACAGGTTAAAGATTGACAAAGCACATAAACAATGTAAACGTGGATTACTTTAGGTACCTGGAGAGACCAAGGTTGATATTCCACGTTCAAATCGCTCGGATTTTACCCGAGGGTGGTGTCAAGAGTCTCCAACGCCGCCGTGTTTGTATGACAAAGGTTATGAAATTGGAGTAAGTCAGAAGGCCTTTATCGTGAGATTTGGCACTCGATACTCTCTGCCAACCCCTTGAAGGACTTGGTGTAAAGACATGTGTCATGTGTGTACTTACATATGTCTCTCGATATGGATATTAGATAAAAGTCCAAAGAATTGACTCTGTGACTGTCGCTACTAACTTTAGTAATTTGGCTCGTAGTTAAAATCATATATATCTTTACGCCAAGCCCCTTACGAGGTAGGTAGAGAGTATCGAGCGCCAAATGTCACAATCCTTGCTGACATGACTGGCTTTTTTTATATTTATTATCCTTAATTCTAGTTAAATTAATTACAATTTCTGTATCAACACCAAAATAATCGGTTTGTTTGCGTTTATCAGTAGGTAGGGTTTGTTCACCTGTTCGCGTCCAACCTCCAATTCGCGTCCATTTCGCGGACACCGTTTAAAAAACCCTTAAAAATAAGCGTACTAATAAAATAGGGAAATGAAAAGTCTTTTTTGCCTATAATACAATGTATTAAAAATACACATACACAGACAAAAGAACTGTTCGTATAATTTTTCCTGTTTAAAAAAAATAATTAATCTTAGCTACACAAAAAAAGTTGTGTAAGCAGCCATATTTTTAGTAAAAAAATAGAGAACTGGCGCGCGTTTCATACGCAATTTTTCAGTGTTTTAAGTTTATTTAAAGATTGTGTTAGTTCCTAGACCTTGAAAATGAATAAAAGAATAAAAATAATGATGATTTTGATTGATTATTGTATTTTTTAAAGTTAAAATGAGGTGAACGCGAACTAGTATACCAGATTTACGAAGTCAGTTTGCGTCCAGGGTGGACGCGAACTCATCTTTTTTCTTTTTTAACTTGATCCTTTATTATAATGTAAAGAAATATATTATGAGGATGGGGTTTTATTTTGTTTTTACCATTATTATTATGCTTTTTAAAATAGCCAATTTGTGTCCGCTAATTCTGATAATAGAAATAGATATAGATGTCGAAATTTAGCTGGACGCAAACTGGATGGACGGATTATACCATATACCAGTTTACCACTTGTTTATTTAAGTACTAAATCTTAAGTAACTGTTTTATAAAATTAAATCATACAGTTATAGATAGGTGGTAGCCGGTAGAGTGTATTGTACCCATCACCGCTCCGGATGGCAATAAGCGCATTAACTGTTTCTGCGTTTTTCCACTTATATACAAACAGCAGTATGATAAATTTTAATTACATAAAAACAAAGAAGTTGACAAAGATGTAACTAGGGCATGCACGATTAACCTAAGATACTTAGTTCCACAATGCAATAGATGGCAAACCTATTGCAAACTGGACACATGTTTTATGCCGGATGATAATGTTTTCATTAGAAATTAATAAAGATAAAGAGCATATCAAAAACGAAAGAGGGAACACGATAGGTAAAAATAGAAAAAAAAATTGAAGGAAACTAAAATTGTATGTAAAATGAACATGCTCGATGTGAAATCTCTAAGAGGAAATTGACTACCTGCAGATCTAACAAAATCTTTTAAAGATTTAAAAATGCCTGTATTAATATTAAGATATTGTGGATGCGAAAAAGAGAAAAATTATATGACCTAGTGGTGCCTGCTATAAACAACCGATGATGTAATTTTGAGCTCTAAATCATCTGAGCTGCAAACAGCAATGAACTAATGAATGATGATTGCAAAGAAAAAGGAGTATCTACATTTAAATGAAAATGAAACCAAAATAGCACATGAAAGAGTTGTAGTCAGAACGTATTCAAGAGTTTTACTAGGCGTAGTACCGTTGGAATAAATAAATGAATTTGTTTATGCCGGTAGTGTTTTTTGCAGGGATAGTTTGACTGACGGCAATCTCAACAATAAGATCAGAGAAAGAGTAAGATTAAAAATAAGTATTTTGTTCCGTTGTTTGGTTCATGTTGTAAGAATAGCAGATGAAAGATTGCCAGCACAGACATACATTGGAAAAATCGAGGGATGTACTTAGTTAGCCGGGGAGACTTAAGTTGACATTCCATGGGCAATTTAACCCAGGGCCAACTCTTGCCATCATAGTCTCCACAACCAGGTTCTTTGTATTAAAAAAGTAATGAATGTGAAGGAAGCTAGTGACACTTGGTACTCGATATACTCTGCCAACCTAGTAAGAGACTAGGCGTAAACATATGTATTTTATAAAGAAAGACTTAAAACCCAACATTTCTATAAATTTTCTTAATAAAATCTCTCCTTAACCCCTTTATAAGTTGGTGGACGCAAACTGGCGAAATCGCCTTATCTCGATAATTTTAATTTTTAAAAAATAATCACTAGACATTTTGGCTAAAACTTGGTGTCATTCTAAAATGGACTCCCCGTGTTGGTCCGGGCTCCTTTGCAGAATAGACCATCTGCCTTCTTGCCAGGCAGCTCGTAAAAGGCGAGCATAGGCTTATCATCACTAACACCGTGACATCTGACTAGGTCTGACTAGAGTTTCGCAGCGACTCGCCCGGATTGGTACCACCGCCTTACCTATTCCTGCCGCCATAACGTCATGACGTGTTCTCGTTCGGAGGATAAGGTAGCAGGTAAACTTACTTTTGCTCTAGGCCTAACATACTGACCTCAGGTTTGCAGCGCACCATTACCATCTTTGGTGTCTCTAGGCGGCGTTAATTTCTCACCATCAGGAAATCCGTCTGCTTATTTGCCTTCCTATAACATATAAAAAAAAGACTATACTACGGCTGGGTTACAACATTAGTTAGTTCAAAACTAGATCTAGAACATTTTACATTTTATCTCAAACCTGCAAACTCCACTAAGTGGACGCGATCTGGCGAAACAACCCTACATGATTTTTTTTGGACAAGTTGCACAAATTGAATCTAACCCCAAAGTAAGCAAAATACATGCTTGAGCTATGGGTGTTAGTCAACGATACTAATCTATATATTAATACATGATGCCAAAACTTTGGATCCCTTTTTTTGGATCAACATGTACATGTACATAGATATACTTAAATAAATACCAGAATAAATTTAATAAACACCCAGACCTGGAAATGCAGACATCTAAATGTTCATCAACCAATTGCCTGCCCCCATCGAGAATCGAACCCGAGCCTCGCGGTTGTTCGGTGTAGTTAGGCGTGTACGCTAGCTACTCGACCAACGAGGCGGTCGTCTATATTAATAATTTCAATTTATTTAAATAAGGGCCATGACCACGTCTGTTTTCTTTTCGCAATAAACTTAAAAACTACTGAATGGATTTTATGTTGTTTACACCAATATAGTGTTCCCAAAAAGTTTAAATGTTGAATTATTTAAGTTTTCGCCTTTAACGAGCTGTCAGTAGTCAGGACTTCTTAAAACGACAAGAAATGGCTCTCAACAGGCGTAGAATCTCCGACTTTAGTTAGAAATAAATGCACTAATGAATACAAAAGTTACGATTAAAAAGAACTTTACCATTTGAATAACTTGAGTACACTATGACAAACTGAAACTGGTTGCAGTCTGAAAAGTTTAAATTAAAAGCTAAGTACCGTTAGTACCTACGTTCTAGCGCGACACAGAAAAGTCATATTTCTCGCTTTTTAGAAATACAATATTAGGAAGTTCATTGGGAATTAAAAGAAGAAGAAACTTCACAAATTTTGTGTGACAATTGTGTGACAGTTTGTGACATTTTCTTCTTTTTATAGACAACTAGAGTATTGTAGTCTTTGTAGAACAACGTATAAATAGTTAGTTCTTTTACTAGGTAGTCTCTGTTATACATAGACTGATCTTTTTTGTTTTGGAAAATGACTAATGTATTACCAACCTCGTGTTTTTACAATTTCACTGGACATAGCCAGATCTATAGCCTATTGTTTAATCTTAGAGACTGAATTGACAGATGCAAGTGTCAATTTTACAAATAATGATACCTGTGTTATTATTGTAGTGCTGTCTTATGATATCGATTTTTTCAAAACTTTAATTAATGTCGATTTTCGGAGAATGAAAAACCTAAATTTCTTTGAAACTTAAACCCTAAATTTAGTAGCCACTTTTAAATAACATCGAAAAAGGTAACATTATTTCAAAGATTCTTTTTTTTTTGTGATCCCGTTGCCACCAAGTCTAGATCTGCCGATGAAATCGACATAACATTTTTCGATAATGGTACGACACTATTTATGAATTGCAAAACACTTACCACATTGCTAATGTCAATTTAGTCTCTGAGATTAAAAAACAGGCTATAAGATGTTATGTTTTAGTAGGTAGTTATCTATACACACAAACTAGTTAGAGATATTATGGTATATTTTCGATCGTGATAGAAGACTACACTAATTAAATAATAAACAACATATTCATATATGAGTTTCTTAATTCATTTTGGTGTGCAAACATTTAAATACTTATATAAAGAAATTGATCACATACATTTTAACTTTTAAGAAAGTTATTTTCATTGATACGAGTAATATTGTTTATTGCCAAAATATTCAATTTACCCCCATTTACCGTAAACTACCACAGTTTTGACGAAATAAACTCCCCGGCAACTAAGGTATCTTTAATTGTATTAAGTTAATAATAGCAAGCTTTTCTGCAAGAAAATCCTTTGCACTGTAAATATAGGTATTATATTTTACAGCAAGTAAAATTATTACCTTTCAGAAAATTTATAAAAATCGCGATAAGATGGTTGCACTACACTTGCTAATTCATAGTAAGTATAATGAATAATTAAGAGTTCATGGTATAAGATAAGTGAAACTGCAAAAAGTTAACTTCGATTACAATATGTAAATCATCTGAGTACACAAATGCATTTTCCTCGGATTTCCTGGGATTCCATCATCAAATCCAGACATGGTGGCTGTCGGACCACCTCGGACGTACGCTCCTTAAAACAAAAAAAAAGTTTAAAATCGATTTTCAAATCAAATGACTGAGAAATTAATTAACATACCTAAGTGCATGAAAAATACAGGAATCGAACATAATATAACCAACACCGTCTTTACCATAAGGGCACAGGGGGCCAGTGGCCAGGGCCTCTATACTCAGAGGGCCCCGAAGGCTCACTCACTTTTAACCTTAAAATAATTTGGTGGGGTGCATCACGTTTTTCACGTTGCCCTAATTCGGGAACGTTCAATTTCGCAGCTTAAGAACGACTTAGTAATTTGTCAATAATTTTGAGTATAGAAAGTGACATTCTTCAGAAAATTAGGTTTGAGGATTTAAAAGAAGATTTTGCCCAACAGAAATCACGAAAGAAACTGTTATCGTAATCATAAAAAAAACAGTAGCATATTAATATTGTTAATGACAGACCGTAATCAAATAATGTACATAATTGATTACTCTAAAAATCATAGCGAAAAGTATGAAGTCAAAGTTTAATTTCTTTATATTCCAAAAGGGCCCCAAGTTTTTGTGTGCCCAATGGCCCCAAATTTTTGTGTGCCCAAGGGCCCCAGCATAATCTGAGATGGCTCTGAATATAACCTTCTTTTTAATCTGGTAACATGTCAGATGTTAAGGTCTAAAGTAGAGTTTTGGCGCCATCGAGAGAAAAGATGGTCGAAGTTTTTTCATAATTATTGAATTTCGTGTTGATATTGAGTGAAATTAGTCAATTTTGGTGGCATTTCGTACAATTTTATTCAGTGAAAGTGCACAAATGAAATAATCATGAAGAAATTAGCGTATCATGTATTTCCTCGTTGCTGCCAAATCTCATTACATGAGCTTGAGTAAACAGGCCACCGATTTACCCAAGAGCCTGACATGACTTCCTGACGACTTATGACTGATGACTAATTAAAATTAATTGAAATTGATATAAAATTTGATGCAAATTTCTACTTGACTAATGGCTAAATACTAACGTAAAGACCAAAACCTAAAGAAAGAAAGAAAAGGACTAAAGTAATGATGTGACTTGCCTGGGGAAAAAGCGATTTTTTGTTAATCGATTTTTATTTTTATCATACTATCGATTTCTAAAATCGATTATTAAAATATCGATTATTTTTGGTCAATAAATCGAATACTAAAAATGGATTAATTAATAAAAAATAATAAATTAATTTTTTCACATCCCTAGTCTAAAGGCAGGTTTATGTACACTTGTATATTGGACCAATGCTATTGGGGCGTCGTGTTAATTCTATAATGAAATTCCATTATTATTAAATTCCCTATCAAGTGTGGGATCCAGAATAGTAATTAAATGTAGCGGAAGCAATATGCGTTTAATTGAAATAATTTAACGCCAAGAATGACGAAAGTAAGGCTGATTAAAAATAAATCGCGGTTTATTTCTTGGGTGTACCAAAGACAATATTTATCATCATAATATTAATACGAGAAGCAAACATTTTGGACTACTTTTTGATAAAAACTAGTGGTCGCCCGTTGGTCGAAATTTGACTATAATAAATTTTAATATCTTGTTAAAAAGAACGCCATCTTCATTTTGTTTTCAAACTGTATGGTGCGCCATCTGTGATCTTTTATCGTTATCATTTAATGATATTTTAAGATCTTAAATATCATTGTTATCATCAATATATCTGTTTGTGTGTGTCTAATGCATGGTAGTATTGGTAATGTTTTATTAAATATACTTTATAAGCATTATTATTGAAAAATATTAGCGTTCTGCACTTCTTCTACACATAAACTATAAGTGCACACTTATAGTTTATGTCTAGAAATAGAATATAGAAATATAGAAATAGAAGTATAGGTTTGTCATGTTTGTTGTGTTATTGTACATATTAGCACATTAGGTAGCGTAGAAGTACACCAGGAAACCCAAGACAGCTAAAGGTACTTATAGTCTCACTATGGGATAGAAGAAAAACCAATCGAAAACCAAGCCACTAGACCACAGAGGCTTAATTCGTGTTCGATTTCATGTACTACGTATTGTATAAAACTAGTCAATCTTGTGCCATTTTGTTCAGTTACAGCTTACACTACACAAATGAAGTGTCATATCGTGTATTTTTTTTATCTCGGCGAGTGTAACATGCACCAGAAGCTAGTTTACGCTAGTTATAAAAACGAGAAATTTGGACAAAATCCCAACGATGGAAAAAACGATAAAATCGTGTTATTTTAATTCCGTTTAATAAAGAATGTTTATTGCCGTGTTATGGAAGTCATTGGTGATAATTCAAAATAGTATCCCAAGGGTAAAATAAAAGTCATATCCTGTCCAACAAGTTTATTTATTCGTTGGAAAAATTGCCTTCAATATTTGTAATTATTGAAAAAGTGATGTGAAATTGAAGTAAATTGCACAAAGCTTTTATGAACAAAGCGAGTAAATTCATAAAAGTTTTATTTCAAATTTCGATGTACATTTTAGCCTTATGTAACTAAACAAATTCACATATATTTGCTTGTAAAATTTGTTAGCTAAAAAAGGGCACTATTTTTTTGACATCTCATTCGGCACAATAAATATGGTACTATTGTTACTGAACTGCGTAACACAAGCTACAAAGGAGAATAATTATTTAACAAAAATGTTAACAATACAGGTTTTTATACTTATTTCCCGTTTTTCTCTTTTTTATAGCATAACACAGGAAAAAATCATATGGTTTTCGTAGACTATACTGTGATATATATAAATCTTTTTCTCTTAATAACTCTGTTGATGAAAACCGCAATAAAAGCAGTCACTTGTTTTACTTAAATTGATCTAACCCCTAGCAAGCTAGCAAGTAATAAAGTTATATGCTTGTGTTACAGATGTTAGTCAACAGTAATAATACATAGAAATATTAAAAAAGATACTGGAATAAATTTAATAACCACCCAGACTGGGAAATACAGACATTTCAATGTTCATCACATACGTCCTTGTCAGGAATCGAACCCGAGCCTAGCGGTTGGTCGGTGGCGTTTTTAGATTATTAAGAAGGTTAGGCATGTACTCTAACCCCTTGACCTACGAGGCAGTCAAAGAAAAGAAAGCTTGAAAGATATTAGATCTTTACCTCGCTTGTTTTATACTGTGGTCTAGCGGTCCATGTGTTTGTTTGACTTAAATTTATGAAATATAATAATAAAATGAGGTTTTTCCAATTTTATAATATAAAAATGTTGCTGGGGATTGGATGTGCGCCCGGTTGGCGCGAGACTTGCCATCTCATATCTATGAGATGACGAAATAATGTGCAGAGACACATAAATGATGGGGGATATTTTCGGGGGGTTTCGAAATGACCGAGAATTCGAATAACATACCTACATAAAAGAAGAAGTCTAAATGTAAACGCTTGAAACACATTAGTCTAATAAAAAGGTCATAAATTTGGAAGAAGTCAGACAGAAGCAAGGAAACAACTTTTATTCATTACCAAAAATTGCATTTTCCCGGTTTAATAATATCGCTATTCTCCGGGATTGAAAGACAAGGTTAGATCCAACTTGTAGCAAATTGTTGAGAAGATATGACGATAAGTTCAAAGCTTTGTCGGTCGTCAACTTTAACGCTTACTTGTGAGTTTGTACATGCACAGAGCAAATTAACCAATATTGACGACGTAGACTTCGTGCAAGCGACGTGCCAATTGAGATCATAGAGCTAGGAAAACAAGACGCGGATTTTTTTTATTTATTTAACACTTTATTGCACACAAAAACTAAAATACACAAAACACACGAGAAGTTAAAAATGCACAAAAGGCGAGCTTATCTCTAACTAAAGAAATATATATTATATATGTATATTTTCTTTTCATAAGTTTTATAGTGTCTGGTCTAGCGATTAGCGGTACAGGTGTTGGACTTGACTTCATGAGGTCCTGGGTGCGGTTCCCGGGATGGGTAACAAAAAGAAAATATGGTTTTCCCAATTTTCTAATAAAAAATGTTGCTCGGATTTAGATGTGTGCCCTATTTGGGGATAGGTTTGCCACTTATCCGACTGTGGGACTTAGTGTATTCGATTCTAAAAACAACGTTGCTCGGGATCATCGGCTAATCATGTGTTTGCCACTGCCTACGTCTTCGGGGATATGGGCGTGAAGATACCCATCAGTTTTAAATTACAGACAAATTGGCTAAAACGAAGTATGATTATTTGATTTACCTTACCTACCTTACTTCGATAAAAAGGGCATTTATTCTGTTATACAAAAATGTAAATAACTAGCTGTGTACTCATCAGAGAGAGAATAGTTTCGATTTTCGTGTAAACTGTCATCCCTTATTCTTCAGGGGCTGATTTTAGAAAAAGTTTACGATAGAATTCGGATTTTTAATTATATGCATATAAAATTTCATCAAAATCGGTCCAGTAGTGTAACTGCTAAAGTGGTCGAAATAGTTTAACTGTCTATTTAACTTCATAATAGAACAATGGAATTATTAAAACGATTTTACGACTATTTAATAATTTTATCCCAAAAGCTCTCACTCCAATTGAACCATTTTGTCCTCTTCATTACATAGAGGATTTTGTGACCGGTATCACAGAATAATAAGTACTAACGTACCGATAAAATCTTCAATATCTTGTTCGGTAAACCTTTTTTATTGTTTCTACTATGGTTTCTATTAATTTATTTATTTAAATTTGAGTTGCTTGTTAATTAAAATTTGTATAAAATTAGAAACAATGTTGTGCGCTTTTCCTCATACTGATCCGGGTCCCATTTAAAGAAAGGTAATTTTAAAAAGGAGATAATGAGTCATCACCAAAAAATATACTGTTAATTAAGTGTAATGCGGCAATATACCCGGAAGATATTCACCCTGTTACCCTTTACCTATTCTTGCTGCCATAGTGACAGTGTTCAGCACTGTCGTGTTTTGATCCTGAAGCAAGTGTAGCCGTTAAACTGAAACATTAAGCCTAGCTCCTTCGTGACAAAACTGCGATGCGCCTGTAGCATATTTTATGAAACCAACAGATTACATATTTGATATTTTCTATCGTCGGCGCTTGGTAAAACTTCCAAATATTCATATTTTTAAAAGAAAGAAACACTTGTATTGTTTTGCTTATCATTTATAATTTATTACTTTGTAATTAGTGGCCTATCGGTTTCGCTTATACAGCATCATCAGGGCTAAAATTTAAACTACTCAACAATATTATTTTTGATATGTAAATATAAATTCATTTATAATGGGTAGATACAAAGAACTTTGCCTGTATCCCTGATGATACTGTATAAGCGAAACCGATAGGCCACTAATTACAAAATAATAAATTATAAGTGATAAGTAAAACAGTACAAGTGTTTCTTTCTTTTAAAAATATCAACAGATTACCATATTTTTCGAAAATTGGATGACTCCTTGGATGGTCAAAAAT
>NJDC01000831.1:68632-96275 GCA_002245475.1 Calephelis virginiensis | reverse complement strand
TAACTGCTAAAGTGATCGAAATAGTTTAACTGTCTATTTAACTTCATAATAGAACAATGGAATTATTAAAACGTTTTTACGACTATTTAATAATTTTATCCCAAAAGCTCTCACTCCAATTGAACCATTTTATCCTCTTCATTACATAGAGGATTTTGTGATATGTATCATAGAATAATAAGTACTAACGTACCGATAAAATCTTCAATATCTTGTTCGGTAAACCTTTTTTATTGTTTCTATTAATTTATAAGTGAGTTAAATGTGAGTTGCTTGTTAATAAAAAATTGTATAAATTAGAAACTTTTTTTTTAGAAACAATGTTGTGTGCTTTTCCCCATACTGATCCGGGTCCAATTTAAAGAAAGGTAATTTTAAAAAGGAGATAATGAGTCATCACCAAAAAATATACTGTTAATTAAGTGTAATGCGGCAATATACCCGGAAGATATTCACCATGTTACCCTTTACCTATTCTTGCTGCCATAGTGACAGTGTTCAGCACTGTCGTGTTTTGATCCTGAAGGAAGTGTAGCCGTTAAACTGAAACATTAAGCCTAGCTCCTTCGTGACAAAACTACGATGCGCCTGTAGCATATTTTATGAAACCAACAGATTACATATTTGATATTTTCCATCGTCGGCGCTTGGTAAAACTTCCAAATATTCATATTTTTAAAAGAAAGAAACACTTGTATTGTTTTGCTTATCATTTATAATTTATTACTTTGTAATTAGTGGCCTATCGGTTTCGCTTATACAGCATATTATATATATATTAATTATATACCAGATAATTAAATCAATTAATTTAATTTTATAATGCATGACAGTAATACATAATCAAGGTCTTAAAAAATGAATAAAACAAAAAATACTAAGAAAAAGAAAAGTTTGATATAGTTAAAAATGTACTTTACTCTTGACTATTAATAATTTAATTGCGTGTAAAAATAAAATAAGGACATGATATGTATTTAGTTACCAACTTATTACAATCGAAGATTGTTTTGATTATGCTTAGTTCTATAAATTAAAATAAATTCAACTTGACAAAGTAAATACATAAAAATGAAATGAACATTTTTCCTTTTTAGAATTCTTTCAAAATAAACAAAACAAGCTAAAACAAAATGCTTAAGCTACGTCCATTCTCTTAAAGTAAACACTCGAAGGAACTTTTGTCTATAAAAACTTCTGGGACAAACAAGGCGAAAGAAATAATTGCACTCTCAAATCCATCTTCGTAGCTCGTTGGTCCAACTACATAGAACTCGTAGAACTTTAGTGCTGCGTGTTGCTCATAACTTGCAGTATGTACTTTGCAGCTAGAGCAACTTTTGTTTATGTTTCGATGCGCTCCAGTTATTGTAATGTGAAGACTGATTGCAATTCCATTTGATGGGTTTTGAAAGTTCATTCAAGGATCAAATCTTAATGTACTACATATTATTATAATATTAATACGTGAAGCAAATTCTTTGGACCCCTTTTTACGAAAAATGCGCGGACTGAATACCAAATTCTTCACATTTATATGTGTAGGAGAAGTGCAGAACGCTAACATTTGTCAATAATAGTGCTTATAAAGTTCATTAAATAAATGAATAAAACATTACACATACTACCATGCATTTAACACACACAAACAAAAATATTGATAATGATAAAATATCACACGATGGCGCGCAAACTATATTCCTGATTTTCCACACATGTAGTTGGCCTTGATAAATGAAGATGGCATTCTTATCAAAAAAATAATTATTAATAGAACCTTAATAATCTTTGAATATTATGTTTTAATCACTTGTGTTAGATAACTTATGATAAAAAAATATTATGGTCAAATTTCGATCACTGGATGACCACTAGTATCTATAAATATTTAAGCGCAGTAAAGCTGGAAACAAACTATCGGACGCGGTTGACGGACGCGTCTGACAGCGATTTACATATATATTATCAATATAATAATATAAAGATTATCAATATAATGAAAGTACACTTTAGTCTTGCAAAATATCGGACGATAACTGCGGATGTGACCTTGGGCGTTCGGACGTCCGAAAGATATCTGGCGCGCTGGGTGTTTATGTCGGCCGAAAGCGTCCGCGGACAGTATGTACACACTTATCAGTGGCAGCAGTAAGCTGCGTCCGTAGCTCGCGGCCGATAATATGTTTCCAGCTTAAAACTGCAAAAAACCGACTCCAATGACATGACTACTTCGTGATTCAATATTTTTCTTTTTTCAAATGATAGCCAATAATTTCGAGATTGTGCTAAATAAATTTGATCACGTCCTTCCTAGTGGTTTATGAGTACGTAATGCACTATCATGTTACGATGCCATGTTAATATATATGCATTATGAGGTATAGCTTAAATACTAGTAGTCGAATGATGATACATGATAAAACGTCTTCGGATCCACTTCGGAATCACAACCTACGTTCCATAAAAAAAAATCTTAAAAAAATATTCGTCATTGGTTTGCGTAACTATCGTTAATTAAGGGGCCATGTATGGTAAAATACGTCAGCAATATACTGTTTTTTTCAAACAAAGCAATTATGGATCTTGGCGACAAAAATACACAAGATTAACATTAAAACTAGTGTTTCCAAAACACGATTCATTTCACTTTGCTCGATAGAAAAAATCAAAAAGTTAACCCTTTTATGAAAGCAAAACCCAACTGTCTACTTCAATTATGAAAATATCGACACCAGATTTAACATAAACATAGATAAGTATTATACCTAAAAGATAACTGTTTCAGTTTTTATATTTTTTTTCAAATTACTTTTATAGTGTCAAAAATAGTGATTTGGCGCTTAAGACATTTACTTTAGAGCGCAATATTTCATAGTAATCATGGAACGGGGGAGTGCGCTGATTGGCTCTTTTGGCTGACTAAGTATGGGGCCTTAATATTACAAATGTGCAAGTCACGCTTTCACAGAGTAACCGCTAGACCGATTTTGATGAAATTTGATATACAGTAGTTTTAGTTACGTTTACAAGCAATTTTTTTGATCAATAATGAACTCGCAAAATGCTATGATGGGGGATGAAAGTTAGTATGAAAATCTATAATACGCTGACAAATCACGGGTAAAAGTTAGGTTTATTTATAAAAGTAAAGGCTGCTCGTCTTTTTTGAGTTGGAAGAACTGTAATTTAGATTATTGCCGGTGATAAGAGTAGGTAGACTTGTACAATATCTCTAACACCTCGGTCATATGACAGCGACATATAACGTTTATATAATTTTGTAACAACTTCAACACGCCTATTCCGCAAATAAACATATTTTCTTTCTTTCTTTCTTCTCTTTATGGCGTATATAAGCCATGGATGTCTTATCATAAGGAAAGTCGTGTGCTTGTTCTCTCTCTTATCGCATAAAAACTGGACATGTCTTTTTTATGACGGCCAGCTGCTTGTTTATTTTCTCGTAATACAAAAGGAACCAAAATAGTTAACAAGCTCTTTGTAATATACAAGTACTTACAAGATATTTTTATATTCCATCACATTTGTTGAAGTAGCGAGATGTGGATAATTCAAATGTAATGACTTCTTTCTGCGTATAAAAAGAAAGTAAATTCGGATACTCCAAAAAAGACTTCGTATGTCATTAATTCTATATCGATTTATAATGTTACCCGAATGTTCTATATTAAAAACGCGAGGGAGGTGAAAGCCCAATATATTTTAGGGAAATATCGGAGTAGTATTCGGATACGTGGAGTGGAGGCAAATGCAGCGCGTTCGCAATCAAGGTAATATTGCCGGAGCCAGGTGCGTCCCGCGACGGCGGACCACGAATTTATAACGGCAACACTGACAAGTTGATTTACGGCCGGGTATATTTGTGTTTCAATGGGAAATAAAATAACATGCTACACTCTTTTTATTTTAGTCTTACTTTTTATTATTAAGTAGTTAGCTATGAGATAAATAACTTGCGTAAGCAAATTTAGATCTCAACATATTTATATCTTCAAAATGAGAGAAATACGGATCACCTAAACATTTAACAAAATTAGATTAAATTAATAGTATGTACTAAATACATAACTTGAAGATATTTGTGGGTTGTTTTAAAAAAATCGCCCTCGTTAAATTAGACACAAAATTAAAAACAACGAGTGTGTGAATTTGAATGTAATAATATGTCTAAAAAGCTCAAATTTAGAAAGTAAAATTCACAATTTCTTGTAATGACAACAATATCAAGTTTACTTTTTTGCAAACAGAAATATCATAATATAAAACTACATTTTAGTCTTTATTTATTTTAACACTTTATTGCACACAAAAATTAAAATACACAAAATACACGAGAAGCTAAAAATGCACAAAAGGCGAGCTTATCTCTAACTAAAGAAATTTCTTCCAGCCAACCCAAAAAAAAATTAAGCTGTGAAAATAAAATGGAAGGCATCGTGTACAAAACAATTAACTATAGCTATACTTAGAACGAATAAATAAAAATATACTAAAAAAGTGTGTAAAAAAAAACAGGTACAATTATAATTATTAAAATATCTTAGTAGGATAATATATGAGTATGTTATTGTGTCAACGATAAGTCTTCTTACGATTGGCCGAATGGCTTCCTTTTTGAAGCTTGTTTTTGACAAATATCTAAATTTTTATGAGTTTTAAACTTAATACGATCCTACACAATGACCACGAATGTATATTGGCAGCACTAAAATTGATTTATTGATGGGAAGATTTGTGTTTTAATAGGAAATATACCAATGTTTCACACTTACTAGTGTTTTACTTACGATATAGTAGTAGTAGTAGTATCTTCACGCCCATATCCCCGAAGAGGTAGGCAGAGGTACAACCAAGGCACCCACAACTAGCCGAAGACACTAAGTCCCACAATGTGATAGGTGGCAAGCCTATCGTCAACCGGGCACATTTCCAATCCCAACCAACATTTTTTTTTATTAGAAAATTGGAAAAATCCAATTTTCTTTTTGTTGGTCGACCCGGGACTCGAACCCGGAACGAAACGATCTCCTCCTGAATTACTACACGTTATTAGTTAGGTTAAAAATGCGTAACTCTAAGGATAAAGTTACGCATTTTTAAAATAACTAACAACGTGTAGTTATCTTACTAGTCTGTATAACTAACCTTACCCACCAGTCAACGAGAACAACGTTGTTGTCTTTGAAGAACAATATATTTTTGACTCTGTATGAATCAAATAAATTTTGTAAAATATACACCTAGGTTTTACAAAATGGCGAGTCTTCATCACATTTTCATGAACTCATTGAGAAGTATTTCCAATTAAGTTTTGTTGATTTAACAAAAAATATGAGAACAGCTACGGATTTTCAGTAAATTCGTAAACGATTTTATTATAGCCGAATGTTCCACACATACGATGCACATCGATTGGTTTTAATATTTTCAAAAGCTGCGGTTTTCGAATTAATTCCGCTTTGTGATTTGAATGAATCGATGGTACATTTTTTTTATCTTTGATTGGATTTTGCACTTCTATTGTGGTTGATAAAGATATGAGGGATAAAAAAAAAATGTAAGAGGAGAAAGCACAATTTCAATAATAATCTACGAAACAATAAATTTTGGTAAATAAAATATCTTCTCCTAAATTATCCAGACCGAGTGATTTTTTTATATAATGAAACAGTGAGCAACCACATGGCTCTCCTGATGGAGACAGCTGTGGGCTACGGACACCTTCGATGTTATAGATGCGTCGCAGTTTTGTGGCCAGCGTGTCAAGTCTATTGAGCAAGTCTACCGGGTACCCTACCCATCGAACCGGAAAATGACACGGTCATTATGGCGCCAGGAATAGATAAGGTGGTAGATTCCTACCCGGGCAAGTTACCAGCGTTCTACTACCAGTGGTTTTGTTGGTGACATATGACTCGTGTAACCTTTTCTTATCTATTATGAGCTGACTTGTAGGACGGCAGATGGTCTATTTTACACACAGGACCCGGTTAATATAGGGAAATAAAATAAACTGAACTCTAGCTAACTAATGCACCTACATGGCATAGTATAACTTGACGTATCGCCTCTGTGGTCTAGCGGTTTAGGTGTTGGATTTGACTGCATGAGGTCGCGGGTTCGAATCCCGGGTCGGGCAACAAAAAGAAAATTTAGTTATCCAATTTTTAAAA
The DNA here is from genome assembly GCA_002245475.1 of Calephelis virginiensis. Lineage (NCBI taxonomy): Eukaryota > Metazoa > Arthropoda > Insecta > Lepidoptera > Riodinidae > Calephelis > Calephelis virginiensis. The sequence continues at coordinate 90,081 of NJDC01000831.1, read as the reverse complement.
AAAAAATATTGCTCGGGATTGGATATGTGCCTGGTTGGCGATAGGCTTGCCATCTATCACATTGTGGGACTTAGTATCTTCGTTTAGTCGTGGGTGCTCTGGTTGTGCCGCTGCCTACCTCTTCGGAGATATGGACGTGAAGTAACTTACTTACTTATAACTTGACGTAGTTTGTATGAAACCTATGTCGTCTTACTACAAAAAAATTTAACGATCGTTGAACGTGCGTTTAACTAAGCAGTGTTTAAAAACAAGATTCTCAACCAATAATATGGATATCAATTTTAAACAGTGTTAAACTGTGTAGCTCAATAAGCTATATTACTCATAATACAGACCTGTGCCATTTCCAATTATTGCATTTTTGGAAATTCGTTAGAGTGTAAACTCCAGTGGCTACATATCTCCATGGTTTAGTTACACAGACTTCTATATATCGGAGATCACACATAAGAGCTGGACAAGAGCACCCAGGTTGGTAACCCGGGAGCTCACAACATGTGGGTGTAGGCTGTTCGTCCATAATAAGAAAAGCATTTGTAGTAAACAACTCAAAAATATCAAAACACAGCCGTAACAGCTGAGTATTGACTAAATCTGTTCTTCCATAATAAGAAAAGCATTTGTAGTAAACAACTCAAAAATATCAAAACACAGCCATTACAGCTGAGTATTGACTAACTCTGTTCTTCCATAATAAGAAAAGCATTTGTAGTAAACAACTCAAAAATATCAAAACACAGCCGTAACAGCTGAGTATTGACTAACTCACAACCGTATCGAAAAATTCATCATAACAATAAACGATGTAGAAGCATTCAAACACTCGTTCTACTGTATACAAAAAATACCGTACTCCCACGCAAATAACCATAGCTAACGACTGTTTGTCGGTAAAAAACCATTGTAAACATTGGATTAAATTATTTTATTGAAGCAGTTGTTACTTTGCAAAAATTCATTGTGAGCCTAATACTATGAGAACAGTACGTACACATGTTATGGTAGGCGCGTCTACAAAACCTCTCCGAAGGTTAGGTAATGATGGTAGAAGGAAAAACTTCCCTGCTTCTCAGGGGGCTCCACCTCACCCCTCAGGGTATGTGCCGACCAACCAATGCACCTTCCGGATGGCCCAAAACCTGGGCTCCAGACCCCAATGCCTAGTACGAGTCATGACGTCACCAGCCTACGAATGCGACTGCGGTCAGCAGGAGCCAGTTTTATTATTTGTTTACGTTATAACCACGCATCTTGTATTTCGCGTGGGATAAAATATTATAAATTATTTTTTTAATGTTTTTATTAGTTCATGGATCGAAGGTGTTATCGATTTCGATCTGTTTCTCATAATTTGGCTAGTGCTTTATATGTAACCCTGCATACTCTGCTCAGTTTAAATGATATTTGTAATATCAACCGCATAACATAATAAAGTATATTCCTAACGCCATATAAAATCACTGCTCGCCTCTGTCATTTCCTGGTCTCCAGAGTTGGGTACTTGGTAACTTTAATTACGCGAAATGATAAACACCTCAATCACTGGTTGGACAAGTAGCATCTCCACCTTTGGCGTCTATATCAATGTTTACTAAAGTCAGAGAATTCACCTGCTTTTTCGCTATCCAGTCTCATTAAAAAAAAACATTTCCAGTTCGCTCGTTTAGTAATGTACGAACTAGTGGGATTTTTTAAAATTTTGTATGCAAATAAATTTGAAATATTGGACGGAAATTTGTGATAACAAATTTTCGGTTTGAATTTAACAATCCTCATGATTTGATAATAATAAATAATTTATTGTGTGTGGCTAATTCATGATTTAATTTGACTGATTAAATGTTACACACCGCAATGTGGTAGAATATGTTAATACAATAGCAAAATTTTGCATTCAACGTTGTGACATTCATATTCTGTTCATATTATTTAAAGTGCTACGTCTACCTCTACGAATATCGTAGCTTACGTAGGGTAGGTTGCAACATGTACGTAGCCGCGACGACCTACGTCTTTATGTATGTGTCTTCACAGTTCACACCCTTATCCTTGATAATATAATGATATTATGTATCGCAAGAGCAGTATGTTGAGCGGTTACTTAACAAATGCAGTCCAGCAATGGTATCTGCTCCATATTCCGACATAAATGACTAGTTTGTTGTGCTTGCGGAACCACGCGTTATCCTTCTCCGCGACGAACGTCGCGATGTTTTCCAGAGAGCCTGGGTTTGAGTACCATCCATTGTATCTGTTGAAACATACCAGCCAGAGAAAATTTTCAGGGCACCCACTCGTAGCCGAAGGTACATTTTATTTCCATAATGTGTTAGATGGTAAATTTAATGTCAACCTAGCACTTATCCAATTCCTAGCAACATGTTTTATAAGAACATTGAAAAACACTTTTTGAGTTTCTCGATCCGGAATCGTATCCTAGACGACATGTGATCAACGCCATAACACAGAACCACTAAACCATAGCGGCGATTCTTCTTTATTCTATTACGAAATGTAAGCTGTACCGTCTACGTAGGTGCTACGAACGATGTATTAAATCATAATCAAAAATTGTTTTTGTAGAACTCGTACTCGAGTCAACTTTGAACTTCCCTGGAATGCGACCCCTTTCCCGCTGTCCCGCACGGCGCCCCGCATTCGCCGAAAGCTCTCAGTAGCAAAAGCGTCTTCTTTACCGTTATTAAAGAACCTCTTATCAACAAAAAAAAATATAAATGAATGAACTACAAAAAATGACGTTACGGCGCGAGGTCCACAATTAATTCGCACGGGTTATATGCAATAATTATATCGAAATGCCAAAATAATTTCTCGCCTTACTTCTAGAGATGGTTCGTTTCATTTTTTCAGGTTTATTATAAATATACAATTTTAAGCTAGGATTTTCAGATGTTATCAAGCCTTGTTTAGTATTTGATAATGTTAATGTTATCGCCTCTGTGGTCTAGCGGTCCGGGTGTTGGACTTGACTGCACGAGGTCCCGGGTTCGAATCCCGGGTCGGACAACAAAAAGAAAATTGGATTTTTCCAATTTTCTAATTAAAACAAAATGTTGGCCGGGATTGGAAATGTGCCCGGTTGGCGATAGGCTTGCCACCTATCACATTGTGGGACTTAGTGTCTTCGGCTAGTCATGGGTGCCCTGGTTGTGCCTCTGCCTACCTCTTCGGGGATATGGGCGTGAAGATACTTTTTAAGAAGCAAATGTAAAACAACCGAGTTCAGTAAATGTTTGCTGAAAATGTTTCTTAAGAAGAGTCTAAGCTAACAAAAGAGCAAAAACTGAAGTAACGAGGCGGCTATATTAATAGGCAAAGTAATTAGGGATGAATTTAAATACAGTCGACAACTTTAATACGGCTGGGGTGGAAAAAATGTAGTAAAAAGTGGCCAAGTTAGGATAAAAGTTGGGGTTACACTGAGTGTAAGGTGAGAAAATCATCCTTATACATAGATTCTATACTTCTTATCGTCGGTGCTTGGTGGAATTCCATTCTTGATGCAATTTACTTAGAAACACTTGTACTTTCCACAATATATATTATTATTTTTTATTTTTATGGTTTAGCCAACCGGTTTCGCTATACAAGCATCATCAGGGCTATATAACATATAATATAGATTATCTATATAATGCTTGTATAGCGAAACCGGTTGGCTAAATCATCCTTATACATTTTTAAAAATAAGTAAGTGTAAAAAAGTTGACGACAGCTAGAAGAGAAACACTCTGCTACGATTGGTAGATAAATCAGTAAAACGTTATGTGACTAGTTTAACTGTATAAGTATCATGAAAAACTTATGTGTAAAATTAATGTCTGTAAAAAAACCTACTAAATCAAAGCAAAAAAAGATGTTTTCCCTTAGAAACTGTGTCCTCCTAAGCATAATAAATATTTTTTGTACGTTTTATTATTATGCCATCATGTGTTGCTTAAGTTTCATACAAGTTATTCTATTTTTAAAGAACTTGTTTGACTTACAAGATTGTACGATAGAAATAGAAATATATATAGAAGTGAAACAATGTTTCATTACATTTCCCTATTTATAACCCAATTGAGTAGCACTGAGTAATTAAGTAAGTTGATACTAGCAATTTCAATCAGTAGGTAAATAATAATTCTTATCCATTTAAAAAAAAAGTATCTTCACGCCCATATCCCCGAAGAGGTAGGCAGAGGTACAACCAAGGCACCCACGACTAGCCGAAGACACTAAGTCCAAAAATGTGATAGGTGGCAAGCCTATCGCCAACCGGGCACATTTCCAATCCCGACCAACATTTTTTTTTATTAGAAAATTGGAAAAATCCAATTTTCTTTATGTTGGCCGACACGGGATTCGAACCCAGGACCTCATGCAGTCAAGTCCAACACCCGGACCGCTAGACCACAGAGGCTTATCCATTCCATTCATTCATTATCTTATCCATTTACCTAAACTTAACTGTCGATCCTCATTAATAGATCATTTATCGATACTCTACTTTTTCTGGACAGCCTTAGTATATCAGGACGGCAGCCACATTTTGTAGCAAATAGTAAGCTTGCTTCGTAGGTATTTCATGGATATATTATACTTAGAGGTCAATTTTATATACTAAATATTAGGACCATAATGTTACGACATCATGCTATCGTATTGAATCCTTGGTTACGTTATGACCATAGACTTTTAGATCTGTGGTTATAACTTACCTACGAGGTTTGTGTGAAGGTATTCTTACATTGACCTCTAAGTATATGGACGTGAAATACCTACGAAAAAAGCTTGCCGTTGGCTACTAAATATGGCTGCCATTCTGAAATTATAAGGATGTTCAGAAAAAGTAGAGTATATTATTATTTACCTACTGAATAAAATTGCAACTATAACTTTCTTACTTAATTACTTAGTTGGCTCAACTGGCTTATAAATAAACAAATGTAAAAAAAAGAAAGAATATTTATTTGCTTTTCATGCTATATGTTTATTCTTTAAGTAAGTTAACTTTTTATATTAATTACAAGATTTATTATCATTACAAAAAATTTGATTAGATTACATTAAAACCACTTTCTTTACTTCAAAGTGAGCACTTGAAAGAATTCTTATTACGCTAGACTGTGATTAATATTTTCAATGGCAATGTTTTACATTCATATCTTGTTAAAATATTCTTTTCGGGCATCGTAAAATAAAATATTGACAATTGTAATTGTACATCACTATAAAATTGAACAATAAACATGGCGTTCTTGGCAAATATGAGGACTGTCATGACGTTACTTTAAATCGACGCCAAAATGAGCATTGACAAAAATTTCGTTATCTCTTTCGGCGTAGATAATATTAACATTTGTTAAAAAGTGACAGAGGGATGTTGTTAAGTTTTATGTCGATTCCAACGGTAATTATACAACTAAATTTGCTATAGAACATTGTTGCACTTCTTTATATATTCCTATTTTTATGTATATTTTTACAAAATATATCGAACGTTATCGATAATCAATTTTATAGATGTGAAACATAGGCAAATATTTTGGTGCCATTCGAAAGTATGTATTATGACCATGAAATTGCTTTTGAAATGATTCCGCAATTCAGTTGTGCGGTGGAACATATAAATAAATACATTTTAAAATATTGTTTTCTCTTTTTAATAGATTATTATGTCATTAAATAAAAAGAAAAATTGCAATATTTTGTGACATTATAAATGCAGATACTATATAAAATTATAAACGCAATTTTAATATAGCTAACGAACAAAATTCCTGTGTGATACATGCAAAGTTATAGAAGGTAACGTCACGTTTGAATACACTTTTAGTAAAGAGCGTTTTTTTGATAAGGCTAAAAATGTGATTTTAAAGTTGTGTTATCTCGGAGAGTTCTTAGAGTAGCTAAGTGAATCTTTTACCGATATTTCTATTGCTATGGGGCCATTCGATTATAAATAAAAATAGTCATACAATATCAGTGTGTCAACAACTTTAAACAGACCCGTTCGTTGTGAGACATAATTTTAAAATATTCACAGACTTTTAATAACGTTTAAATAAACCTAGTGAATTAGGGTTTTTATATAGCATTTATAGACTTACCACAGGGTTTATAATGGCTGATATCGTTACCCTGTGTTTTTCCTGGACTTCACTGAATAATATAGGATAATTACTTTCTGACCTAGCAAAATCAGCCTCTATTATTACTAACACAGTGACCAGGCGATAAAGTTTTGCAACAACTTATATGGTTTGTTTCCTTACCTGTTAATGTCGCTATGATATCACTTTCAATGAGCAAAGACAAACAAGCAGATGCCAGATGTAAGATTGACAAGGCAGATATACAATGTGAATGTGGATAGATTGGACTGGGTACCTAGGGAGACCAAGGTTGACATTCCCACGATCAAATCACTGGGGTGTTATCCAAAGGGTCGTGTTAGAAGTTTCCGAAACCAGCGTGTTTGTATAAAAAGGGTAAATGTGGAGGAAGCCAGAAAGATCTGCCTAGTTAGCAAAGAATTTGGCGTGAAGGTATGTATCCATGTATGTTTGTAAATTATGGAATTTACTTCCTCTTAAGATCAGTGACAGTGCTTCTTTACATGTCTCAAAAAATTGTTAAAAGAGTATTACTGAATTACAAAATACTTTTAGCCTTTTAGCTTTATTTTTTATTTTTTAACTACAATTACATAGATTTTAACTTTTATGTTCATAAGAATTTGCCATACGTATTGTTTTTATTGTAATATGTTTAGGTTATTTACTTCACTATATTTATTGACGCTTTCACTATTTCAGCCTGTTGTACATTTCTATCACTGTTTACTGTTATCGCCTCTGTGGTCTAGCGGTCCGGGTGTTAGACTTGACTGCATGAGGTCCTGGGTTCGAATCCCGGGTCGGCTAACATGAAGAAAATTGGATTTTTCCAATTTTCTAATAAAAAAAAAATGTTGGTCGGGATTGGAAATGTGCCCGGTTGTCGATAGGCTTACCACCTATCACATTGTGGGACTTAGTGTCCGGCTAGTCGTGGGTGCCTTGGTTGTACCTCTGCCTACCTCTTCGGGGATATGGGCGTGGAGATACTTTTTTTTATATGTAGATAAGAAAGTCGTGTTAGTTATACTATTTATAACTCAAACCTGAACCGATTAGGCTGAAAATTAATGGCTTGATTTCTTAAAACTAGGATAAGGACATGTGATCCTTTTTTATCCCGTTTGATTAGAGAAAACTAGGCAAACAAGATTTAAATTTAACCCATACGAACTGAACGTCAGGACAATGTTCGCCTGAACGGCTAGTATTCTCTACAAAATTGAGTGAATGAGTGATTTAAATTAATGAGTACATTTTTGATTTAGTTTGGATTGGAAACTTTTCACAAAACATGGTCCGAATAATATAGATGATAAAAATATATGAAGGTTGGTATCTTCATGCCCATATCTCCGAAGAGGCAGGCAACACACTTAGGAACACACTAAGTCCCACAATGTGATAGGTGGCAAGCCTATCGCCAACCGGGCACATATCTATATACAACTTTAACAAACCTTATTATTACAAAGAGAAATTTCCTTGTTCCTCTGCCTTATGGTATGTTGTAAATAACAGTGTAAATACAATAACCACTAATATTAGGAGCTCATATTACCTAAACGCGGGAAACGATAAAGAGAATCTCAAGGTTAAAATTACAGAATTTTAATAGGTACATGTTACTATATACATATAAACTACGGTTATTAATATTTTCGTCAGTTCGTCTGTATACATTTTAAGCAAAAAGTACTGAACGGATTTTTACCAAACTTTGTGTTTTATACATTAATAATTTAGATTTTAGAATTAAGGATACCTTTAACTAGCAAATAATCTTTCGTTTCTTTCGTTTTGTTTCTATCACAACCACGAAAAAATACTTCAACGCGTGTACGAAGTTGCGGGCAGCAGCTAGTATTAAATATTATTATATTTTATCACATATAGGTACTTTTGTAGTTTATATTATATTGCGATATTTATCACCTCTGTGGTGTAGCGGTCCGACATCGGACTTGTCTTCTGGAGGTCCCGGGTTGATTCCTCGATCGAGTAACGAAAAAAATTAGAAAATATGTATTTTAATTTTCTAATAAAAAATAACGTTGCCCGGGATATGATATATTTTTCTTTTTTTCTTTCTTTAAAAATTTATAGAAAATTTATCCCAAGCACAGGGCAAGTGATTAAATAAAACTACGTTGCGAAAAACGAAAGTTATGGCCATTCTAAAATGTGAATTTCATCTGTAATGATGAACTCATTTGGTGGGTACTCAGAATTGTGTATCTATAGGACATAACTACCCGCGTTAACGGGTTAGAAAGGAATTAAAAATTTCGCCACGGGACTTGAATCCTCAGTAGCTCAATTGGTTAGAGCATTCGTCGGCTTGAGACGAAAGGTTACAGGTTCAAATCCTGTCTGGGGCGAAATTTTTTCTTTCTTTAACAATTTATAGAAAATATGATATATGTGCCCGGTTGGCGACAGGCTTGCTACCTATCATGTTGTGGGACTTAGTGTCTTCAGCTAGTCGTGGGTGCACTGGTTTTGCTTACCTCTTCGGTGATATGGGCTGAAGATACTTATATACGATACGTTATATATTAAAGACACATATGATATAGACACTAGCCGTTGTCTGTGAGTACGTGCACTTGGTAAAGTGACTTGAACGAGTTGAGTGATAAAAAAAAGTATCTTCACGCCCATATCCCCGAAGAGGTAGGCAGAGGTACAACCAAGGCACCCACGACTAGCCGAAGACACTAAGCCCCACAATGTGATAGGTGGCAAGCCTATCGCCAACCGGGCACATTTCCAATCCCGACCAATATTTTTTTATTAGAAAATTGGAAAAATCCAATTTTCTTTGTGTTGGCCGACCCGGGATTTGAACCCGGGACCTCATGCAGTCAAGTCCAACACCCGGACCGCTAGACCACAGAGGCGATAACAGGAAATATTAGGTGATGAACAGGAAATATTTTCCCACAGTAAAAGATAAGATATCGGTTTTTGGCGTCATCGAGAGAAAAGATGGTCGAAGTTTTTCCATAATTATTGAATTTCGTGTTGATATTGAGTGAAATTAGTCAATTTTGGTGGCATTTTGTACAATTTTGTTCAGTAAAAGTGCACAAATGAAATAATCATAAAGAAATTAGCGTATCGTATATTTTCTCGTTGCCGCCAAATCTCGTTACATGAGCTTGTGTAAAAAGGCTACCGTTTCACCCAAGAACCTGACATGACTTATTGACGACTTACGACTGATGGCTAATTAAAATTAATTGAAATTGATATAAAATTTGATGCAAATTTCTACTTGACTAATGGCTAAATACTAACGTGAAGGCCTAAACTTAAAGAAAGAAAAAAAGAAGAAGATAAGATATCTAGGATAAAATATGTTAACCTATGTTTTTATCTTTAAATTATCTTATATCTTCTTATCTTTAATCTTTAAAACTACGCAATAGATTTTGATGCTGTGTTTTTTTTAATAAGATAGAGTTATTCAAGAGAAAGTATCAAATGAATTGTAACATAGAAACTTGTCCACCCGTGTGAAGCTAGTACGAACTGCTAGTTATATCTTTATATATGATGTATGTTTTCGGTTTTTAATTTTGTATATTAAACTTAAAGTAAATGTCTTTCCATATCCCCGAAGAGGTTGGCAGAGGCATAATAAGGGTACTAATGGCTAGCCGAAGATACTAAGTCCCACATTATGATACAAGTAGATGGCAAGACTATCGCCAACTGGGCACTTAATCAATCCCGGAAAACGTTATTTATATTAGAAAATTGAAAATACATAATGTTTTTTGCTGTCCGATCTGCTAATTTAAATGTTGAATAGATTATTAAAAAAATACATATTTGCTGACTTTCTTCTTAGTGTTTGGCTATGATTACTCATGGTTATTCGTTTTCAATTTATCTTGAAGCGCAAAATTACTGTTTGTATGGTACATACATGTTAATGAGGTGATCAGAATGATATAAAATTTGTTCAACTACTCTTAAACAATAAATTACTTTTTTATTTTAGTTTTAGGCATGAACATTAATATATGCCATTAGTCAATATAAAATTTGCATCAAGATACTCGATTCAAGTAAAATCGGGTTTCAGTAATTTAAAATTAGTTATTAGTTTAAATCGCCTCTGTGGTCTAGCGTTCAGTTGTTGGACTTGACTGCATGAGGTCCCGGGTTCGAATCCCGGGTCGGGCAACAAAGAGAAAATTGGATTTTTCCACTTTTCTAATAAAAAAAATGTTGCTCGGGATAGGATATGTGCCCGGTTGGCGATAGGCTTGCCACCTATCAAATTATGGGACTTAGTATCTTCGGCTAGTCGTGGGTGCCCTGGTTGTGCCTCTGCCTACCTCTTCGGGGATATGGGCGTGAAGATACTTTAAAATTAGTAAAAGTCAAAGAAAATTTTATCAGGGTTTTGAATAAAGTGGCCTCCTCCTTTAATGAGACTTGGCGAAAAATACATGATACGTTAATTTCTTCATGATTACTATCCTTGTGCACTTTAACAGAACAAAATTGCACAAACTGCCACTAAAATTGACTAATTTCACTTACTTTAAGCACGAAACTTAATTGTTACAAAAAAATTGTGACCATCTTTTTTCGTTAAAGTTTAAAGAGCATCTAATCTAATATAATCTAATCTTATTACCAAGTTTAATTTAATTAAAAAATATGTTAGTGCTAATTCTGGCATTCTTATTTGGAGGTTATGGCGCTGAAAAATTAACAAAAGAAGATTTTTAAGCTAGTATTAGGTTGGCGATGCAATAATATCATGTCTGTAGGAAACATGTTTGTCTGAACTTGAAAAGAAAAGTATAGTGCTACTAGCATATCTGTTCAGTTAATAGAGTCGCTAGTGTGGTTTATAATTTATGTTTTAGAATTTTAACAAAACAATAAAAAAGTGATTAAAAATAATAAAAAAGGTAAAAAATAATTTCATTCTCGGTGCCCACACTTTAGAAATAGACAGCGGGATGATGTATGGAAGATCTTTCACGATATAGCGGTTTAGTCTCGACTTCGACAACGGAACAGAGTAAGTTGGTTGCACTATACTACAATTTAAATTTGACAAAATATGCCTGAGACTGAATAAGTATTAATAAATCTCCCCAATGCGTTGTTACAAAACGTAATTTTTACCAATATTCATTTATCTGTATTGTGAGGTATAAATTTCTTGTCATAGTATTTGTTGCCATACTCCTTTGGAGCGGCTGAACTGATTTTAATGAAACATGCGGTCTAAAAATAGGTTTTTATCTATATTTCGTGCCCTTGAGTGTGGGTGGCCCAACAAAAACAGGAAAAGAACGTTTATCGGGTTAGTTTTTCACAATTAAGAGCTTGATACAGTAAAACTGAGTCTAATTAGTTAGGACAGAACAACGTCTGTGTTAATATGGCAATGGTTACCACGTTTTTTTATATTTTAATTTAAGTTTATTTTTTCTAACTTATTTAAAAATCCACTCTTTTAATGCGCTACTAGATGGTTAGTCTACCAGGTATTAACATACAAGTACTTATTCAAAACGTAAAACCCTTAAAACGTCAGAGACAAGGCAAAGCTAATGGTAAAAACACTTAAGAACTGCGGTGCAATAAATAAAAAAGTGTTTTTTTTTGTAAAAGGAAGTTTCGTCGTATTAATCGCGGTGGACCGAGGTTTTTAATTAAGAACGCCTCAGAGGAGCCCCATTAATCCAGTGCTCTGGCGGAAAATTAAAGGGGACAGGCGACAAAAGTACAAATTAATAAGAATCACCAAAAGGACAACGCTGATTAACTTTTGCCACCAAAGTTTATTCTATGAGGATTACATTACCAAATGTTATTACTTCTTGTAGACAAAGATTATGATATATTTACAGAACTGACAAAGCAATGTAGATAGTCTACTTACTAGATGGGCTGATCAAAATAGACGTCTCGTATATGCAGAAACCGAAAAATTAAACACAGCAATAATATTAAAAAAAATGGTTCGAGTCTCCACAGAAATACTATCATAAATCATAAACTAAAGTTTTAATGTAAATTTTTCTATTATTTTAGTATACTTAGTTATTATTTCTTGTGGACAAAGATTATGATATATTTATAGAATTGACAAAGCAGTGTAGGTTAGACTGCTAGATGCACTGATCAAAATGGACGTTTTGTATACCCAAAAACCGAAGCGCTAAACCTAGCAATAATAATAAATAAATGGATCGTGTCCTCGTAAAAGTACTATGATAAAGCATAAACTGAAGTTTTAGTTTTATAACTTTGTGATGTAATTTTTTTCTATTGTTTTATTTTACTAAGTAATTATTCCTTGTGGACAAAGATTACGATATATTTATAGAACTGACAAAGTAGTGTAGGTAGTTTACCTACTAGATGGGTTGATCAAAATGGATGTCTTGCATATGCAGAAACCGAAGCGTTAAATATAGCAATAACATTAAAAAAAATTGGTTCGAGTCCCAATAAAAATACTATGATAAAACATAAACTAAAGTTTTAGTTTTATAACTTTGTTAAGTAACTTTTTTCTACTATTTCAGTTCAGTTAGTTTTTATGTAACGTTTTTACGTATGTAAGTTTTTTTTTATTTAAGATAACGAACAAGCACACCTCTCGCCTCTGTGGTCTAGCAGCCCGGGTGATGGAGTTGACTGCATGGGGTCCCGGGTTCGAATCCCGGGTCGGCCAACAAAAAGAAAATTGGATTTTCCAATTTTCTAATAAAAAAAAATGTTGGTCGGGATTGGAGATGTGCCCGGTTGGCGATAGGCTTGCCACCTATCACATTGTGGGACTTAGTGTCTTCGGCTAGTCGTGGGTGCCCTGGTTGTGCCTTTGCCTACCTCTTCGGGGATTTGGGCGTGAAGATACTTTTTTTACTTTCACATGGCTTTCCTAATGGTAAGACATAGCCGTCTTGCGGCCGAGGCTACCATACCCTTTGTCCCGGAACATGACACTGTGATTATGGCGGCAGGAATTGATAAGGCGATACATACCGATACCCGGAAGAGTTACAATACATCACTATACCACCAGTTGATAAAGACCCATTGACCCTTTGCTCGCCTCTTGCAAGCTGCCTGTCAAGAAGGCAGATGGTCTATTCTACATAGCAGACCCGGACCAATACGTGATAGATGATGTATTAGCAAATAGGTTCTCGTTTGAGGGTTTGGATATCGTTATACTTAAATAAACGTCTGTAAACAAATTACACTAGTAGTTCTAACCCCAATATTGAGTTTTTTTAAGTGAAAACTTCTTTAGCAGCGTTGCGTACTTTTTTTGGAATGGGTAAAAACTTCAAAACTCGTGTCAGGACACGTGACCTGATCGAAAATTTGTAAGACGGATGGAGAGTAAATAGCCGGCGCGGCGTAGGACAGGAAGTTTTTACGGCGCGGCGAAAATGTATGCCTGTGCCTACTGTTTCGTTTAGACGGCACAGGGCGCTTGCGCGAATGTTCGTGTTGTCATGCTTGTGTCCGATAGCGCAATAAATGAATATTGTATTCTACCACATGAATGACAGTACTTTCATACTAATAATTAAAGCAATTCGTGCAAAATTATTCACTAACCATTCCAAAATATCAAAAATGCGCAACGTTGATATTCAAGTTTTCACTTCTGCCGGCACTCCCGGAGTGCAACCCGTCGTTTTTATCTTGTGGGCGTTAGTCGATGATCCTAATACAAAAGTGCATATTATAAAAAACTCAAATAAATTGAAAAAACAAGTTTCTTCACGCGCATATCCCCAAAGAAGTAGGCAGAGGCACAACAAGAGCACCCATTACTAGACGAAGACATTAAGTCCCACAACGTGATAGCAAGCCAACAATATAATAATAAAAAAGCAATGCTTTTTTTATTAAAAATTATAATTACACTTTTTCCATTTTTTTGACCCGGGGATCCAACGAGGGATCTCAAATGTCAATAAACTTGAAAACTCAGTTGGCATTTATATATAGATGTTCTTTACTTACACTGTCGGGACTGTACGGGACTTAAACTGTCGGTAATCGAACCCAAACCTTGTGAACGTTATATTTGAATATAATGTTCTTGATTCTGTATTATATTCTAAACGTAAAGAAAAAAATGGTTTTTGACCTTTGAGTGCAATACAGGGCCAATATTTTTTTTTAAATGGCTTTTAAAAATGGGAAGTACTCGTATTTTTAATACATTTACCACCTTACCATAAAAATTTAGATGCCTGTTTAACTAAGCACTGCCTAAAATTGACATCCAACCAATAACATGCTACACGTGGATGACGTGGCAGCATATTATTGGTTGAAAATCCAATTTTAGATATTGTTTAGTAAAACATATGTTCTTCGAGTGTTTCAAGTTTTTTTTATAGTAAGGCGATTAAAGTTTGACTTATAGTAATTATGCAAAAGTTCTATAAATTTTTTTTTGTATTCCTATACATATCATCTGATCTAAATATGCAATAAAACATGTATTCATTGATCACGAAACCTCGATAACTTTTAAATACTAAATTAGGTAGAGAGGGAGTTTAATGACAAGAGATATCAGCTAAGCGTAAATGTAAACCGCCTTTTGGTATGTTAATAATACAATAAAGTCAGCTAACTAATCATTAACAGTATCGGAATGAGGCCTCCCGCCCTATGTCACAGCTCATATATGTTGACGCGCCTGGATGACCACGTTGCTCACCTCACCTTTTACTACATACCGCATTTACTGCATAAATAATAACATTAATGCAATATAAGAATGAAACGCTAAGCTTATGATTACCGTTGGCATTAACGTAATACTTGCGGCTAGTGACCGTTTTTTTTTTTCATTTGGAACAGACTAGAGCATTTGTTGTGTATGTTAATTCATCGATGACAAGTCATTCAAAGATGGCAAGGGAGGTAGAGCGTCACGATCACAACATAAATTAACCACCATCAGTATTTAAAATATTTATCTCTTACCAACAGATAAGACATCGAGTGGCTAGCGTACACGCCTAACTATATCGACTTAAAGCGAGGCTCGAGTTCAGTTCCCGACGGGGGCAGGCATTTGCGTGATGAACATTTAGATGTCTGCGTTTCCGGGTCTGGGTGTTTATTAAATATATTCTGGTATATACTTCAGTATTTATGTGTATAAGTATCGTTGACTAACATCCATAACACAAGCATATAATTTGCTTACTTTGGGGTTAGATTCAATTTGTGTAAGTTGTCCAGGGATATTTATTTATTATTTATCTAGTCATTCGCTGTCTTACATTAAGTATAAATTAAAAAAAACGTTTGAATACTGTTTTCCTGGTGTAAAAGTACTGGTTTCCTATTGAAAAATGAAGTATATGAAGTTCGTTGGTCCTAAAATAAGCTATTAATTTTAAATCTACCCTAAATACTTTCCGCCATATTAGTTGCACGACCCAGTACCGCAATTAGGTGCGCCTCGTTTAGTCGAGATCAAAACCTAATGAGCCACGTATGTTTTAGTGCACACGTTGGATAAAAATTATAATCGAGCTGACAAATTTTATAATATCTAGAACACCAGTTTGCAACCTAGGGAACAGGGGTCATATTAAATTGGACGTCATTGATGACAGTTGTATGACGCGAGACATGCTACAATTAAAAAACTGTAACGTTATGAGCGTATTTTTTTGAAATTCAATTTTATTTCTACGTAATAAAGGTTACAATACTCAGCAAAGTATGCACTCACATTTGATTAAGCTCATGTTTCTAACATTCGAAATTTAAATGTGTTCCATTTTTACTTTTTAAATTAAATAGCATTTTTATCTTTTTTAGCGTTATATTTTTACATTAGACAGTATTAAATCTGTAAATGTTCGCTGTAAAAAGATATGAAACGTAGAATACGACTTGGATTATGACAGTATTAAAACGGGTTTTTACATATCACAGTTTTAATACATGTATGTGATCGCAAAGAGTATATAAATACTACGTAATAAGAGGCGGGACTTCTATAGATCCATAGCAAACCCGAATTTGTATTTAAGTTTACTTGGAAAAGTATAACCCGTATAATTTGAAAGTAAGTCTAAATGCATTCAGATATAAGGCAACTAGTGTCATATGATTTGGGCGAATAAAAACCATAGCAAACTTCTTTTTTTGTTTTTTGATATGAAAGTTGCGCCAAACTGTGTGACCGTATAAATAATGTTTTAGTCCTTGGTTTTCGTCATAATATATCCAAAAGTATAAGAATTTTGAGTAAGCAAGCAAATAAACTAATTTTCGTAACAATACTTGCTATTACTGTATATTTACTTGCTTTTGGGTAAAATAGGCTTCATTTTAGACAATGATAAGCAAAAGCAAAAAAGATTGGGTTTTGATCCCATTTTAACTTATTTAATCGAGGTTACTTTTTGGCCAGTGGACTTGACTTCATAAGGTCGAGTGTTCTATCCCCAGGCTGGCAACAAATAGAAAATGTGTTATTTTTTTTTTATAAAAACAACGTTGCCCGGGGTTCGCTATGTGCCTGGTTGGTGATAATCTTGTCATCTATCATATTGTGGGACTGAGCTAGTCAGCTGAAGGCACTAAGTTCCACAATGTGATAATAATGTGGGGCCTTAGTTATACCTCTGCACACCACTTCGGGGATACCGGCGTTAAGATATTTTATCTACTCTATCTGTTAAAAAGGAGTTGTCTTGAAGCCTGCTTTGTATGTCTAAATAAGCTTATAATCTTACTTATTCTCATTACTAGAACATGACTAAAGCGGACTTTGTCAATATTGTGTAGAATTAAGTAAGATATTAGAACTAAGCCGAGCGAGTTTTAACAAAAATCTAACATTTTGTGAAATTGTCTGCAACATATAGCGTTGAGTAAGGAAGGAATAAAATAATGAATCACTTCGACCCACAAATCGAACCCGGGCCCTCAAGAAGTCAAGTCCGACGCCGGACCGCTACACCACAGAGGCGATAACAGATACATATTAAATTCCGGGTAATGTTGTTTTTATACGAAAATTGAAAAAATCATATTTTTTCTCGACCTCACGAAGTTAAGCCCAATAATGGACCACTTGACCGAGAGGCGGCTAACAAACTTGTACAAATAAATAAAACGACGGGCACACCGGGAGTGTCGGCAGAAGTGAAAACTTGAATACTAACGTTGTGCATTTTTGATATTTTGGAATGGTTAGTGAATAATTTTGCACGAATTGCTTTAATTATCAGTATGAAAGTACTATAATTTATGTGGTAGAATACAATATTTATTTATTGCGCTATCGTACACAAACATGACAACACGAACATTCGCGAAAGCGCCCTGCACCGTCTAACAAATTTTGTCCTGACGCGAGTTTAGAAGTTTTTACCCATTCCAAAAAAAGTGCGCAACGCTGCTAAAGAAGTTTTCACTTCAAAAATATCATGAAATGTGTATTAAAATTACTAGTATGAAAACTGCTCTCTACAGGCAATTAAACGTATATTCGAATAAGCATCAAGGAGACCTTCTGAGCTACTAAATTAGTTCAAAACCCGTGTAGGAAAATCGCGAAGTACTTTTAATTAAATTACTTACGAAAAATATCGCGATAACTTAGTTGATGAACTGTGTTATGTTAGGTGTTATGTTTTGTGTTTGAGATTCACGCTTCGAAGTTGTTAGAACAATGTTTAACAAAGAAACTTCTCTTGTTTGTTCAAAATTAGTGAAGAACACTCGTTAACATCTTCGTCTTACTTAATTTCTTAGAATTGATTAATACGAAACACAAAAACATTATGAAAATATAAGTTTTTAAAGCGTAGTATATCTAGTTGGTTTTATTTTACCAGTGGTATTGAATTCACAAACTAATACATTACATTCGTTTTTTTTAAAAGGGGAGACAAACGAGCATTGGGTCACTTGATGGAAAATTATCACCGCCGCCAACGGACATCGGAAACACTACATGATCAAGATGCGTTGCCGACTATTAAGGAATGATCATACTCTTTTACTGAAGGTTCCTAAGTAATATTTTCCGAACGGCAACGCAACGGCAACGGCAACGCGTTGCCGACTATTAAGCAATGAGCATACTCTTTTACTGAAGGTTCCTAAGTAATATTTGGAAATACCCTCGGTAAGTGATTCCTCAAACGTGTTGTGCGGGGTAAGAAATGTATTCGGAATCGCATTGTCGTAGATCTCCAGGCATCTGGATGGTGGGCATGATATTTTAAACACTGACAAGATGTCCGAAGGTGGAACTCAGCGAATCAAACCAAACAGCTCCTCAGAGCATTTCCGATGACAAATGCGGTAGAAAACACTAGGGACCCACCATTCCTACACAACGCCAAAGAATCAAGCCGATTGGTAATTGTCAGGTCATTGATAATGCGAGATGCTGTACGTTGAAAGCTTTCAAAAGGGAGAGCTCCTCCCCACTGTACAATACTTGAGATGGGTCGGCTTGAAGTACTGTTTGCTTTACTGAGCACAGCAAGTTTTTTTAAAAGCTAATTTAGGATTTTTCTCCCGATGACCACGAAATTGAACATCACTTGAAATGTCAACGTCGAATATACCAACGCAGGTTGTGAAAGTTAGGGGAAACGCTCTTAAATCGAGGAGATATTACAACGAGAGTCTTTTTAGTGAAAAACGCGCAAACTTGTGTCTTTCTAGAGTTGATTTGCACCAGATTCAACTGGCTCCATTATGAAATTTCAGGCAAAAGACGATTGTCAACTTAAGACGATGTGATGTAATGTGTGACAGTTGCCAATAGAATCATTGTATTATTAAAAAAATATCAAGCACCCCACGCTTTTTACTCTGGATTAATTTCTTCTGTTAATAATTTAAATTTTATTATTATTTTATTGTGAGGTGATTCAGTATGACTTCTACTACTGTAATATAAAACTCCTCTTTATTAAAATTTATTTTCTAGTTTTTAGTTCGATTAGCAACATAAGCGTATTTTTTAGTTTTTTAAACTATTATTTATTTTATAGTTTTTAGTCTATATTAATGGCATATTTTAAACATTTATTTCAAATAGTCGAATGAGCCCACATCCTCTTCATTTCCGCCAGTGCGTCTGTATTGCATGGTGTCTTACTTGTCAGCTGAAAACAATCTAGCTCTTCAATCTGGAGACCACTAACTCAGTGGTGCCTGTACTTTGTGCTGTGAAGATCGACTTGAGAGAAAATTGAGGGTTTAAGATCGACAGCTTTATTTTTATGTTATTTTTTATTATCTATTAGTATTAATAACACGTATTTATATTATAATTCATTTTTATGTAGTAATCATAAAAATTATTAGCAGTTTTACATAGTTTCTTACTATTAACACATATTTGCAGATAAAAAATATTTGAAATTCGAAAATAAAATCTTATAGGTACTAACTGGCTTAACCTCTAAGATCAACCGTGGAACCTCTCGCGATCATCCTGACGATCGCGATCGACCGTTTGGGCACCACTGCACTAATTGATTTTACTCGACTTAGCGCCACATATGCCTGTCCATCTGCAAAAGTACGGGACCCGTAGTACACCACGGCGTGGTCTACCGTACAGCCTTGCATCTTGTGCACGGTGGATGTCCAACTTAAAATCACTGGGAGCATGCGCCTTTCCACCGTACCGTAACTGTACTTGGCCGAAAATTGGATGCCTATAGGCTGAATTAGGAGCTCGCTGTCGTTACCGAAATTACTATGATACGATCATCCAACATGAAGTTCCAGCTCAAATCTTCCGGCTAGATCATCAGATCAGCTCGATAGTACCATATTATTTTTATTCAGACCTTGAAACCAATCGTGGTCAAAGACCTTTCTAACAAGTCCAAACACGGCTATGATACGATATTCCATCATGGAATCCTAGTGCCTATCTTCCGGCTTCGTCATCAGACCTTGAAACCTAATTGTGAAATCTTGGTCATAGTTCATTACAAGACCTTTATAATAAGTCCAAACACGGCAATGACACAATATTCCATCATAGAATGCTAGTGCCTATCTTCCGGCTTCATCATCAGACCTTGAAACCTAGTCATGGTCAACGTTCATTACAAGACCTTTCTAACAAGTCCAAACACGGCTATGATACGATCATTTATCATGAAGTTCTAGTTCATATCTTCCGGCTCCATCATCAGATCAGCTCGACAGTACCATATTATTGTATTGTCATCGAACCTTGATACATGTGAAAAGTTTCAAATTTATCAGGCTTCTCGAAACTGGTAAAAATTGAGCTCAAAGATTCCGTTACATACATATATACATACATACATATAGCCCGAGCTAATAAAAGTGTGTTAAAAATAGACGAAATTACTCTTAACACCTAGCCATTATAACTTCAAAATGAAATTCTGACTTTAGGTTCAATATTATATCGTCTTAGTTAACAAAAAAAATAATTTTTCTATATGTGTGTTTTTGTATAGTGTCATCTCACTCCTCCCAAATGGCTGTATCGATTAGATGAAATGTAGATGAAGCAGTTTTCGGTATAAGTACTCTTTACTTATTTATAAATTTAAAATTAGCTGTTTGCCGGCTACCTACCTGATTACAGTAGGTAGAATAGTTATGATTTTCATATAAACTTTTATCCCCTACTAGCTGTCCCGGCGAACTTCGTTCTACCTGTTGTTCGGGAAAAGGAAAGTGTTGTTTTTTTAGCGCTTACCAACACATTTAGCTATTCATTTTTATATTATAGATTATAGTAATTTGGAAGTTGATTTAAAAAACTATAGCCCATGTTTGAATACGGATCTTTAGCTACATGATTTTTAAATTTAATCAAAATCGGTTCAGCTGTTTAGCCGTATTAAAGCAACAGACAGACAGACAAACTTTCGCATTTATAATATTAAATATGGATTTTTGCAAAATAGTGGACTTAATGCTTTTATTCATATTAGGCATTCTCTACCAGTCGATACTATATCATATGAAATACAGATTTGGACCTTTATTAACATTTGCAAAAAACACATTTTAAATAATTAAAAATATATAAAAAAATCAAGCCCTCCTGACACGTATAAAGTAAAAGTATATCTTTATCTATATTCTAATGTATTACAAAATTGAGTTAGTACGAACTTTGACGGGTCGGCTAGTTAAGTATAATTTAACCACTCGTCGTTTCGACGGATACAGAACAAATTGAACTAGAACCAACTGAAAGCAACCAGTTCAAATTAAAATAAAAATTAAACATTATAATTTAGTGCACATAAAAAAACC
>NJDC01000831.1:44621-62401 GCA_002245475.1 Calephelis virginiensis | reverse complement strand
TCGTGAATGAAGATGGTCGTAATTTTTTCGTTATTATTGAATTTCGTGTTTATATTGAGTGAAATTGGTTAATTTAGGTGAGAATTAGATTAATTTTGTTCAGTGAAAGTGCACAAATGAAATAATCATGAAGAAATTAGTGTATCGTCTATTTCCTCGCTGCCGACAAATCTCACTAGATGAGATTGAGGAACGAAGCCCCGCTTTACTTACGACCCTGACCTGACATGACTTTTTACATAGCGACTAATGACTGTATAAGAATTAACTAACTTGACTTTGACAAAGTAAGTCGTGAAAAACGATCGAAAGCCATATTTATAAAAGAAGAAGAAGAACTCGGTATCGGACGTAAATTATCGATACTTATTTAGATCGATTATATATTTTGTATCAATCATCTTTATGTATTAGTAGTCCGGTATTGGCCAAAGTAACTGTCCATAAAGTTGTTTTGACTACATGAGATCTCGTTCACCCTTCAGAATTTATTTTTCCAATTTTTCTATATAATATTTTTTTTTTAATTCAAAAGAACATCATCGTCAACGACATTTTTAAATAACTGTCAATTCTTTAATAAAAAAAGACGTAGCTAACAATTTAGATTCAATAAAAAATATACAAAAACTAAATATTTATTTTATTCAGGTATAGGTATGAACTGAATTGATTTTTTAATAATCTAAGAATACTAAACAAGCAGAACAATCCAATATTTCACTACTGCTTCTCTCCATAAAAAAAAAAAAACTAAACACTGGTCTAATTTTTTTGTAGCAAGCCGGTGTGTTTTAACTTTTTTTCGATAGGCACAGTATAAAATAATATGAGCAGTAAGGAAACTAAATCCAGTTATCAAAATAGTAACTATTCTTTCAAATAATGTAGTGTTGACTGGTAGATAATGTCATGTATTAAGTCCACCTTTTTTCACTATAGTGCATACATTTTAAATAAATAAATTCTAAGCTACACACCATAGAAGTAATAGAGTTGTCATGTTATTTTTTTATCAATCGAATTCATCGACTTCTAAATATTCCTATTTCTATGATCGAATTTCAGTAAATAGGTACCTACATAGTTTACAAATGACATAGGTAGGTACACTTTTTTCAGGTAAACTCTAGTACTTCTCCAATACACACTTTTTTCGACACTTATAACTATGTTATGCTATAGCCAACCGGTTTCACTTTTCACAGCATCATTAGGTCTGATCGTCAGTAACTTACAATCAAATTCTGAACGTTAAAATAAAACAGGCTTTTTTTATTTTAGTTATAAAGCCCCGATTACGCTGTGAAAAGTGAAACCGGTTGGCTATAGCATACGTAACATAAACTGTCAAGTAAAGTATGTTTTGCAAAATTAAAAGTGTTTACCTTAAAAAAGTGTGAATTTCACCAACTGCCGATCATAACAAGTATATATTCTATACTAGCTTTCCCGGCGAACTTCGTTCCACCCGTTCAGTTTGTACGGGAAAACTTTTTTTTCCTAGTTTCCTCGAATTTTTTTTACCCTTTTTCTTATCTTTTAAACCTTTCCTGGACTTGAACAAATAATTCAAAGCCAAAATTAGCCAAATTAGTTCAGCCGTTTTCGAGTTTTAGCGAGAGTAACGAACAGCAATTGATTTTTATATATATAGACTAGCTGTCCCGGCGAACTTCGTTCCACCCATTCAGTTTGTGTAAGAAAATTTGATTTTTTTTGTTTTCCCTTTTTCTTATCTTCTAAACCTTACCTGGACTTCCATAAATAAATCAAAACCTAAATAAGCCAAATCGGTTCCACCATTCTCGAGTTTTAGCGAGACTAACGAACAGCAATTGATTTTTATATATAAGATAGGTAAGTAATCTCATAGCGCCGGCTTATTTGACTAAAAGAAGAATAAGCTTGTGGTACTTTAAAAACCACACAGCTTGACGTGCCAGACTCGCTAGTCACTCCTACAGAACTGCTAAAACCGCTTATGGGCCTCGTCGTCGATGCAGATGTGTGAGTGTTTCGTATACAAACGTTAATAGGTAGTTTACACGCTGTTTGTATTTATACTATAGCTCCTTAAATAACAAAGAAATGTAAATAACGAAAAACTGAAAGGATAGAATCTAAATCCGACACTTCGTAAATCTAAACTTTTGTGTATCCGGAAGGACCAATAAAGTAAGGAATTATTCGGATACGTGATATTGATAAAGAAGTAGGGACTATTATGCGTAACCGCTCCAAATCCGGCAATTCCCGTATTCCGGGTATAAAATTGCGTATACGAGTTTGATAGGATCTGTCCCCTACGCATATGAAGCCGCCTAACTTCTATTGCCAATGTTCTCTTCTATTAGAATACTTTCAAGTATATGTCGTTATTGTTTAAATTGACTTGTCCCAGTTCCAGTAATGGAAGACGGGATTGTGTTCTCAATGTATTATGGCCGTATAACTTTATATATATTGTTTGAGAAACCAGTAATTTGTTTTAAAGAAATTAGACTTAGCATATTCTTTAATAGCATTTCCAAAAAATGGTACCCTTATAGATTGATGATGTTCGTCTGTCTGTCTATCTGTCTGTCCGTATGTCACATCCACTTTTGATTCAAAACTATAAGAACCTTAATGTTAAAACTTGGTCTGTATTATGGCCGTATAACTTTATATATATTGTTTGAGAAACCAGTAATTTGTTTTAAAGAAATTAGACTTAGCATATTCTTTAATAGCATTTCCAAAAAATGGTACCCTTATAGATTGATGATGTTCATCTGTCTGTCTATCTGTCTGTCCGTATGTCACATCCACTTTTGATTCGAAACTATACGAACCTTAATGTTAAAACTTGGTCTACTTACCTGGTCTACTTATATTCTGTGAACCGCATTATTATTTTCACAGAAAAATAGATGGTTTTCCGAACTGAAACTTAACATTTTTTTATCAAATCCATAATTCTGGGGTATCTATGGGTAGGTCTTCCAAATGATATTGAGGTTTCTACCATCATTTGTGGTTAGTGTTAGTAGTGACTAACGTTTTTTTATGATATTGGAAGGTAAACAAGCAGACGGATTTCCTGATGGTAAGAAATTCACACCGCCCAGAGACAAGAAAAGGAGGTAATGGTGCGTTGTCAACGTTAGGACGGGATGTTAGTCTTTGAGCTAAAGTAAGTTTACCGGCTACCTTACCCTCCAAACCGGAATACGTCATGACATTATGTCGGCAGGAATAGGTAAGGCGGTGGTACCAATCCGTGTGAGTCGCTGTGAAACTCTATCACCTAGTCAGATGTCACGGTGCTAGTGACGGTAAACCTTTGCTCGCCTTTTACGAGCTGCCTGGCAGGAAGGCAGATGGTCTAATCTGCAAAGGTGCAAAGCATGGTCCTAAAATTTTAAACAACCCTATAACTGGTAATTTAGCTTAGAACCTATATAACCAAACCACACAAACACAAACACGTCAAACTTGTAACACCCCTCGTTTTTCGTTTAAAAATGTCACCAAAATTACCAATTTTACTCAATATGTACACGACATTCAATAAAATTTTCTCTCGGTCCCGCCAAAATTCCGTTCGAAGACATAATGTAAATTTAGTAACGATACAAAACCGAGAAGTCAGTATCGTGAGATATGATTCGACAGTCTAGTGCAGAATATTAATGAGTCGGCAACATGATTGATCGTCTGTCGCCGCGCGTGATGAGCGAACACTGCATCAATCAGACACTCCGCCAGCCTTCACTTGTGCTCGGGGGCGGATCTTTGTTACAGATTGGGTGCTCTTACGAGGGTTAATGTATCGTCAATATCGTTGTACGTACTAATATGGTGGTCTTTTGATAAAAGATTTCTTTGCTTATTGTAGATATATCTAACTTATAGATACAACAGTTTTGAGTATGAATGGTGTTCTGAAATACAAGCTTAGAGCCTACAAGAAAACGTGGGGTGTAATAAATTTGTGCGCGTGTGTGTGTGTTTTGTGTGTACATGTGTATGTATCTGTTTGTGCCATCATAGCTTTTGAATGGTTCTTAGCCACGTTACATATAGGTAGGTTTTGTCAGTAGCTACTGAACATTTTTAATTTAGATAAATTTAAGATTTACGGAATGCAACGGTACCTTGAGAGGTGAAGAACTTGTAAGTGTAAAAGTGAATCTCTGTAAATGCAATATTATATAATAAGACTGTTTTGCACTGCAACAAAACAGTTTTTATGTGTGTTGAAAAACACATAGCAGTGGTTGAAGAGCCAGCTGCAAGTGGTGAAAAGAGGTAACACTGGATTATAAGGTTATTGGAATTAGCATATTTTGTTAAACTAAATTTATAGATGCTTCTTCAACCAATGATGTGTGTTTTCGAAACACATAATATTTAGTTTTGATATTACGTCATATTAGTGATTACAAAATATTATTCGATTATTTCTGCTCATATAGCTGTCTTTTATCTCGAAAAAAAGTCAGCAGTTACCGTAAAAAACCTAAGAAGAAGCTAAAAGCTTATCTGTATAGTAGCATCACGTAGGGACAATGATATTCGACTTCATTAAGTTTTCGATAACTCTGCACTTTATAAAGTAATTGTGATAGTTTTGGATTCCACAATCTCATTGAAATTAACAAGCAAAATTTTATCTAAATTTGCCCAGCTATTTAGGAGAAGTCCGGTGACAAACACACTTAAAGGAACATTAATTATATATTACGATACTGTTACGTATGAACATTTAGTTAACAATACGTAACCGGGGAGTCAGTATCGTGGGATACGCTTCGACATTCTAGTGCAGAAAATTAATGAGTTGGCAACATGATTGATTGTCTGACGCAACGTGTGATGACCGAACACTGCATCAATCAGACACTTCGTAGCCTGGGCTTGCGCTCGGCATGTATATTTTTATTACAGACTGCGTATTCCTAAGAGGATAAATGTGTTGACAACATTAAAAATATGTAGTTTTTTTACATTTCATACTGATATACGTAATAATCTTAAACAGAATATTGTATTCCTGGTTTATCTGCTTAAGTTCACTGAGTCCTGGAACCAGAAGTTGAATTTGATTTTTTGTGTTTTGTAATAAAGGCTTTAATATCATACTAGAGGGTTATATAAGTGTAGATGAACCCGTGGGAAATTTAATAATTATTACAATCGACTGAAAGACAAAAATGTTCATCTTTAGGCCTGCCATGTATCTTACGAGTTTAATATAAACTTTAAAGAGAAAAAAATAGCATTTTGCAAAAATATGAAACTGTTAACGTAGTTTTGTTTATTTCAAAGAATAAAAGTTATATTTTATGTGGTGTTAACCACAACATGTTTGATATATGTATAATGCAAATTTAGTAACAATACAAAACCGAGAAGTCACTATAGTGAGAGAAGATTGAACAGTCTAGTGCAGAATATTAATGAGTCGGCAACATGATTGATTATCTGTCGCGACGCGTGATGAGCGAACACTGCATCAATCAGACATTCCGCCAGCTTTCACTTGTGCTCGGGGGCGGATCTTTTGTTAGATATTGGGTGCTCCTACAAGGGTTAATGTAGTGTCAATACCACAGTATTAATTTATGTACTGTTTATAGAGCTTATTATTTTTAACCCAACCCGTAGAAATTTTCATTGATTGACATTAACAACACTTTGTATGGATTAAAGCATTTCTTTTCAATTTTACCTGCAATTGTCCCCAGCTTTTCTTTCGATAAGAACACTGATAATAAAGAACACAACAAAAAACGAATAAGAAAATGGTCCTCAATCAAACGTGATGCGATAACCACGCGAAATGGGAATTCACTTTTATATATTATTATATGGTATGTAAATTATATACTTGAAATGCGAAAGTGTGTTTGTTTGCCTTCTTTTAGTCACAACGGAGAGTTGTTGTGGTATGCATTTTGTGTGTGGAGGTAGTTAGGGAGATAGATAGCACACACAATCTAAATAGATATCTAAAAAGATACTCGTAGTGTAATATACCTAAAGTAGTCTAAATTCTAAATAGGCTCTGCTTTTACAATAAACACCTACAGCCGAGCGGGGCGTCAGCACGCGATAGGGCTACGCGCCTTCAATGTTGTAACTACATCTGCATATTTTAATTTCGTATGATCAGAAAATTAAAATTAAATTAAAATAATAAATATCGTGTTTTTAAAAACAAATGAAAACGGCGTTATGTTTAGTAAATGTTTCATAAAAATGCATGTGGTATTATTGATTACTAAATTTCAGAAAAATCCATCCTTAACAGCTCAAGAGAAGCTCAAAAACAGCATAATATAGTCTATAATTGTTCTTTGCCATATTAAGTAAATTCTTTGACTTATTAAACCAGAACAATATTTACAAATCGCACGCTTATCTATTGTATATAAAAAAAACACTATTAAATCGACTGTTCGGCGTTGCGCACTTTAGCGGTGTTGCGCACTTTTTTTGGAACGGGTAAAAACTTCTAAATTCGCCTCATCTAAAATAGATCGTCGCGAGATCTAAAATAAAATGTAGATTCATTGCTGTTTTTGTTTTGCTTAGATATTTCCGAAGAGTATAGGATTCGCAATAGATAATACAAGAACGTCTAAGTGTAAAACAATCGTGGAAATAGTTTGTCTTAGATAAAATAGATATTAGTTTAGTAAAAGATCTTTTAATTTCTTTGCGTCTTGTAGGTATATAACTGAGAAACTAAGTTAATAGAAATTACGTACAACATTGTGAAGAAGTTTAGCTGTTTTCGAAAAAGTTGTAAATTTAACAAAGGAAATAATATTAGAAGAGAAATCGATATACACGCATACATTATAATGAATTGAATTCAGTGGCGGATTAACACATTTGCCGCCAGTAGGCTATTCAAATTTTGCCACCCCTTGTGATCTCTGCATTTCGATACCCTACACGGAGAAAACAAGGTGGAAGAAAATGTTAAATTTTATCATTAAGAAACTAAAATATGTCATATATTTTTATTAGACTTACAGTTTAAAACAATATTCCCATTAACTTATGCATTAAGAATCCGCTTGATGATGGTAATAAAATTAATTAAAATATAAAAGTTTTAAATTACCTTTTAGCGCGATTTTATATTCGCAAAATCGTCGATTAAATCATCGTATGAAATATTATTCATAGTTCTGACTCTATGCACAAAAGAGCTAAAGCATTTAGCTTTTCTTGACTTAATGTAGATCGTAGATAGTTTTTCACTCGCTTTAAGCAAGAAAAGTTTCTCTCAGCCGAACAATTTGTCGCTGGTGTACACAAAGCCATGCGAACTGCTATATCCAAGTTTGAATAAATGTTCCCCAAATTCTGATTTCGCAGAAATAAAGATAGACTTTTCCAGACTCAGGTTTTATTAAAATTCTTTGAGAAGAAAAGTGACCTTGAAGGTGTACGCATTCTTGAACTAGGTCAGTTTCTAAATCGTTAGGATACATTTTTCCAACAAATTTGCTTTTGGCATATAGGCATATAGGCATATAGGCATATATATTATAATGAATTGAATTACGCATAAGTTTGAAAAATTAAATATTTCATATTTTATCTCATAAGTAATACTATTTTAACTGGCCGAGGTAAATTATGAAGTGGCCGTATTAATAGGTAGCGTACTGAAGTTTCATGGTTTTTCACAGAGTACTAATAGGTAGGTACTATTAGTACTAATATGGTACACTAGTACATTTTACGGATTATACGATTACAGTGCGAACCCAAAAATGTCCGATTAAGCACAAGACTATTGTATTACTTATACAACATAAATGATAGTACTTTCATACTGATAATTAAAGCAATTCGTGCAAAATTATTCCCTAACCATTCCAAAATATTAAAAATTCACAACGTAATGTTCAAGTTTTCACTTCTGCCGGCAATCCCGGAGATCAACCCGTCGTTTTTTTTATATGGCCATTTTGGATAAATTCTGATTATTATAATTAGTAATCTATTTCAAATTTTAGCACAATTTATTGAGGTTAACTGGTTAAAATTTCGCCTATCATCAAAAGAGCACGTGACTTTACTCGTAGTAAAAATAATCTAATAATAGTAATCTGGCCTATAAATACCCCGTTACCCCCGTGTTGATCTAGCCTCCTTTGTAATCTGCCTTCAGCTAGGCAACTCGTAAAAGGCATAGGCTTACCGTCACTAACACCGTGATATCCTACTAGGTGTTAGAGTTTCGCACCAACTCGCCCGGATTGATACCACCGCCTTACCTATTACTGCCATCATAACGTCAGTGCTTGTCAATGACGTGTACCGGTTAAGGTAGCCGGTGAACTAATTTTTGCTCCAGGCCTAACATCCCGGCCTCAGGTTGGCAACGCATCATTACAGCCTTTGTTGTGTCTAGGCAGCGTGGATTTACCATCAGGGAATACGTCTGCTTGTTTGCCTTCCAATATCATAAAAAACCCATACATACTCGTATTACTGATGCATTTTTGTCATGTGGCTTTGTGGTATATGATTTGTCCCTCATCAATAAACGACCAGTACGGTTAATCATGAATCTAGATTACATGCAAGATTAGAAATTGGAATTGGATGTATCATTTCGTAATTTCGCCTCTGTGGTCTAGCGGTTCAGTTGTTGAACTTGACTGCATGAGGTCCCGGGTTCGAATCCTAGGTCGGGCAACAAAAAGAAAATTGGGTTTTTCCTATATTTCAAAAAAAAAATTTTGCTCGTGATAGGATATGTGCCCGGTTGGCGATAGGCTTGCCACCTATCACATTGTGGGACTTAGTATCTTCGGCTAGTCGTGGGTGACCTGGTTGTGCCTCTGCCTACGCGTTCGGGGATATGGGCGTGAAGATACTTTTAAGTTTCAAAAACATTCAACGAATTTGATAAAATAGTCGATGGTGAAACTATTTAACTAAAGTATTACATAAAGTATATTATTGTGGAAAAGTGCAAGAGATTTCCTTAAAAAAATTTGGATAAAACAATGTAGTTTTTATTAATGTAATAATTCGCTAGCTCTGTGGTATAGCGGTCCGACGTCGGACTTGAGTTCTCGAGGTCCCGCATTCGATTCCCGTCTCGTGCAATAAAAAATAGTATATTTTCAATTATGTAATAAAACAATGTTACCCGGGATTGGATATGTGACCGGTTGGCAATAGGCTTGCCACCTATCACATTGTGGGACTTAGTGTCATCGGCTAATCGTTCGGGGATATTAGCGTGAAGTTATTTATTTTTAGTATTGTGTTCAAGAGTACAAAATGATAAAAATCCGATTTCCCTTACCAACTGCTATGAAATCAATATTCAAGAGTAATCCACCAGGTCTAGTTAAATAAAAACTTGTAAAACTAGGGTTTCGTTTGTCGTTTTCGCATTGAACCATAAAATGTTTTAGATATGCTGCTAAGCAATTACATTCGATGTGGGTTACACTGTGTCCACACGTAGGAGATAGGGCGTGACCAGAATTCGTGGATTTTGTTTCGAAACTCCTGGGAAATTCTATCCTAACAAAAAACGGAAGTATGCCCAACATTATATGTGTGCTGAATGAAATTATATACTGCTTTTGAAAATTCATAGACTTGTTATAAATTAAGGCGTGAAGTTATTTATTTTGTATATTGCACCTTGTCTCGATACTAAAGCTAAAGTGGCACAAGTTATTTTTTTAAAAAACTGGCCGAGCCAATATTCTTCTA
This sequence comes from Calephelis virginiensis, assembly GCA_002245475.1. NCBI lineage: Eukaryota > Metazoa > Arthropoda > Insecta > Lepidoptera > Riodinidae > Calephelis > Calephelis virginiensis. The sequence goes on along the minus strand of NJDC01000831.1, from coordinate 52,651 downwards.
TAGTAGTGGATAGCAAATAAGCAGACTGATATTTTGAGTATAATCATGTCATAATACTATTAATAGAACTACACTTTTATGCTTGCTCTCTAGCAAGTATGAAAAAAGCATTCCTAACAAAATAAACTATGTTTGATAAAAAATTAAAATCTCATCAATGAAATAAATAAAACTTGCATGTTACTTTGTTCTGTAAAATAAGAAAACAAAAAGTATACGACTTCCTAGTCATAAAACTAAAATATTGTAACACAAATTTTGCTGAAGCATTTCATTTTCCCAAACTTTTAGTATTTCGTTTTATCTCCTCGTAACCTTGAAACACTTCGATGCGATTCGGCATGCTGTTTACCGACTTTGAGATCCGCTGTTAAGCAGTATCCTCTCACTCCTCAACTAGAGCGATTTTCAGCTCTGGAAGTGTGATTGGCAAGAATCCTTTTGTCGCACATGCCGTCCCAGCTCATCCTCTCTCATTGCTCTATTGTGGTAAAATCAAGATTACCCGCCTTAAAAATCCCATTTTCAATGAGCACCAGCTATGTGCAATTTTGTGAAGAAGTGCCAACCCCATACGTGTACAAGACCAACGATATATGGTACCTTCTCTTTGATGCATTCTTGCTTGAGTCAATCGCCAGGCCTTCTGTAGACTTTTGCCGTCCGTCATGTTTGTAGAATATGAATCTTGATACATCTGTGGACAATCCTCAACATTCTGTGGACAATCTCTATAACAATCCTCAACAGTCCAAATCGGACTGGTCCCGTGCATATCTGAGTCTCGATAAACAATGCAGATGCTCTAATTAAGGAGCATTTGCGGTAGAAGTGGCTTTAAATTGGCTTTAGCAAGCTGTCTTCTGACAGTTTATTAAACACTTGAAGTAAGTAGGCGAAGAAATTATTGCGTCAGTGAAGTTTCTTTTAAAAACCGATTCCTGAGCATCGTGTTCACTAAATAGCGATCTTCTCTTTCTTTTCTCGGATTAAAATTAAAATGTCGATTTTCCTAGTTTCCTCGCTGTTGTAAGGGATAAAATGTACCACATGTCCTTCTCCCGGTTTTAAGCTACCTCTCCATCAATTTTCAGCCTAATAGGTTTAACTATCACGACTTTCTTTTGAGACGATTCATCTTTCATATTTTTTTTTGTTTTTAAGGTTTATTCTGCTGTTCGGTGCGAAGACAAATCCAACGAATCAAAAACCATGAAAATTGGTCCAGCAAATTTCGAGTTACAAGTGTTGTAACAAACTCGACTTTCTTTTATATATATAAATATAGATTTTAATATGACTTTATTTTCAATATGAATGTTTTTTTTAAAACATACCAAAGAAAATTAGTAGATAATGGAACTTTGCAAAGATAAAAGGCTGTGTTGGCTATTAGCGAGGTTTTACAGTGCTTGCTACCAGTATTTAGCAAACGTTATAGAGTTACACCAACCGGTCCTAGTCTTTTATTTATTGAAGTTTTAATCTTGCAGGAAGAGCCTCACGAAATAATGTGTCTTTTTTTCAATTCTTTTTTCTACCTTTCTCAATAAATCGTCAAATAAGTTTTTAGGTATTCTGAAAAAATTATCATGTTCTTCTACATCACATTCCAATGCCGGATTCAAGTTCGCACACAACATATTAGAAGCACCGTGCATCTTTCTACTTTTAAGTAAATTTTGCATCCAAATTCTCTTTTTCTTTTCCTTCAAAGAAGTTATTAATTTATTTTTTGATACACCGCAAACAGTCAAAATTGCTCCACAAAGCAATAATTGTTGATCCATGGTGAGTACGTCTGTTTATCTCAAAACCCACTGCCAAACTGTAGGTACCTAATTCTCTCGCACTTCAAATGCGGGCTCTAACGACCAGTGAAAATGGCTCCCCGCATGCGGGCCTTATCGCATGCGTTATAGAAATCACCCGCACCCCGTATGCGGGCTCTGACGACCAGTGAAAACGATAAACTCTTTGCGGGTCCTATGGCTTGCGTTACAGAAATCTCCCGCACCCCGAATGCGGGCCTTATCGACCAATGAAAATGCGCCTTTAGTGATACACCAACCGGCCCTAGTATTTTATTGATAGGAATGTTTTAGCACATTGTCTTTGATGCAGACCAAGATTAACTACTTTTCCCTCAAGAAATATGGCCTGAAATATTACGTACGAGCAGTCAAAAGAAACAAATAGTAATTCAATATTTGGAGGACCGACTATTAACACCCCTTATCTCCCTACCCAGAAGCGCAGAGTAAAAGTGATTAATTTGATTTGTAAAATGCTCCAATATATCCCAGTGACAAATCAAAGCATTAACATTCCAAAGGCTCATGGGTTGGACAAATTGAAAACCAAATTAGGTTCAATCAACAAATTGAGTTCCGTTTCAGTTTGGAGGCTATTTCGTACTCTTTGTAACAACTCCTAACTTCCATTTAGTCTTGCAAACAGCGTATTAGCCAACATTTTTTTATGATAATGGAAGGCAAACAAGCAGACGGATTTCTTGATGGTAAGAAATTCACACCGCCTAGAGACACCACAGGTGGTAATGGTGCGTTGCCAACCTGAGGCCGGGATATTAGGCCTCGAGCAAAAGTAAGTTTACCCGCTACCTTACCCTTCAAACTAGAACACGTCAACGGCAACGACGTTGTCATGACGTCGTTGCCGTTGACGTGACGACGGACGTCATGGTGGCAGGAATAGGTAAGGCGGTGGTACCGATCCGGGTGCGTCGATGCGAAAATCTACCACCTAATAGGATGTCACGGTGTTAGTGAAGGTAAGCCTATGCTCACCTTTTACGAGCTGCCTGGCAGGAAGGCAGATGGTCTATTCTGCAAAAGATCCCGGACCTACACAGGGGAATATTATTAATATTATCTGTTTGGTTATTAGTTGAGATCTTTGTGTCTTAGAGGTCAGCGAACAAGCACACAACTCTCCTGATAGTAAGAGATTACCGTGGCCTATAGACACCATTAATGTTATAGGCGCGTCGCTGTCCTGTGGCCAGGATGTTAGGCCTATTGTTAGGTACTGTACACCATGCCCTCCAGACCAAAACATGATAGTCATTATAGCGGCAATAACGTGAAAAGCGGTGGATCCCTACTTGGGCAAGTTGCTGAACAGCACTGATGGTAACCAGTGAAACAAAGAGTAGAAGATCCAAGCCTAAATCGACCTACACCGAGATGATAATAAATTAAACACATTTCATAGTAAATTTACTAGATTAGGTCGCCTCTGCGGTCGGTCCAGCGGTTCGATCCCCAGATCGGGTAACAAAAAAAAGTAGAACATTTGCCTTTACAATATTCTAATAAATAAAAAATAAAAATAATGTTGCCCGGGATTAGATATGAGCCCTGTTGGCCACCTATCACATTGTGGGACTTGGTGGTTTCGGCCAGTCGTGGGTGCCCTGGTTTTGCCTCTGCCTACCTTTTCGGGGTATGGGCGTGAATATACTTTACTTTAAGTATATTACATATCATATTAAAAATTGATACACACACACACACACAAAATGTTACACTAAATTTATTTTCCAACCCCAATAAAGAAGTTTCACTTGAAAAATAAATAAATAATAATAAACTTTTAAGCCCATTATTTATATTAATAACTAGTTTAATTATTTATTACCAAAAAATTTAAAACAATATTTAATTTTAACCTTATCTACCGTAAACTACCACCGTTTCCAAATCTAGCCAGTCAGGAGAAGAAAGGACAAAACAAACTCCTCGGCAACCAGGAGTTTAACCAATCTGCCTTGTACTGCCATTGTTTCCAATCCTAGCCATACAAGAGAAGAAATGGTGAAACAAATTATATCTTTTATTATATTTGGTTATTAATTATTACAAATATTTTACTCTAATTTCTTTTCTACAAGAAAATCCTTGACTTTATAATATGTTTTTTCTTACAACAAGTCAAATACCTATACTAGACAAATACAATGAGTCCTTTCACAGACGCAGAAGACGTAAACTTTTCTAGGTGAGAGGGGGGTCTCTTGCAAGATCGACGATTAAAAGAAACTTTATAAGATGAGCACGCAGTGTTACGCCAGGAAACGTCAGGAGATACGAGAATCGCCATGACAGTATATTCGTATTTTAATACCACATCATTAAGATAATAATAAATATACGAAAAATAAAATACATAATATACTTCTTTAAATTATGAAGAAAGAAAAAAAATTTCGCCCCAGTCAGTATTTGAACCTATAACCTGCTCCCGAACCTGAATTTTCTAACCATTTGAGCTACTGACATGGTAATAGCCAAGTCACCAGTGCGCGCGTAGCCTTAAAATACAAATAAAAATAAAATATCCTTCTTAGTGTATATGTAAATATAATATACACTTATACAGACACATATTTTATTTTATTTAAACAGTCGTCAGATAGTGGTTGTTTCCATAGGTTTCGGAAACCGGCAAAGAGCCATCTTTTTCTTTTATGGATACATATTTTACTGTTTGACTAATACTAAATACATTGAATGCCTGCCGTTCTACGTCACCCAGCCGTTACCCCGCTCTCTCTCTGCTCGTAAGCAGGTCAGCTTTAACTCGGATGCAGTGTGCGAGCGTTCATACAAATAGTACTATGGCTATATGGCTATGGCTACTTTGGTCCGTCAAAAATCTTCTTTGGAATGGAGATTCTAGAATGATGGAAACAAACCGGATGACTGAGATCGGATCTAGTGAGTGAATTACCATAGAAATAGTTCTACGGCTGCTACGGACCATGTTTTCATGGGTTCGGATCGGATTCGGATAGGAATTAGTGCGGAATCTCTCTTATAATTCGCGACTGTAAACCGCGTCCGATTATATTTTTCCAGCTTAAGTAGTGTTTATATATTTCATTGAATCAGGCGTTACTTTGCGGAAATCCATTATAACAAATGTAAAATAAGCCTTTATTTTGCTAAATTAGTAAAATAAAGACTTTTTTTACGAGATTCTACAGGGTGAAGAACGTGTGATTAAATCTTGTCTACAGTATAACAATACTTCAATTATTGTGGATTTTGAGGATAGGAACAAATTAAAATGAAATAATTTATGTACAGTAAGCAACGAATATATCTAATGCTTTTATAAAACCACAAAGTATACAGAAATACTGTGTAAAAAGGTCTGATATCTGTGTTGCTGTAAAACCTTTTTGTAATTTCAGCAATATTTTCTTACATAAAACAAACAAGGGTTTGAAAATATGAAAAGCGCTAAATACAGATGTCGTTATTGGCGTTATTCCACCCCGCCCACGTTTTACCAAAACGGCAAATAAATAACAAATCAGACAGATTTATAGGCGCTTACAGCAAATTACGGGGGCAATTATGCGTAAACATGAAAATTAAAAGTAGCTGGCGCTTTCTCTTTATATTAATGGCGTACTTGAGGGATAATTAGTGCTAGACATAACTTGCTTTTGAATGGGGATAAGTCAGATTTTAAACCGATTCTAAAAAGGTTTGTGTGTTTGGTTGGTTGGTCGTTTGGCAAGTGTTCACGCCTAACTAGACTGATCAACCTCGAGGCTCGGTACCTGTTCCCGATGGGGGCAGGTATTAGTGAGATGGATATTTAGATTTCTGTATTTACGGACCTGAGTGTTTATTAAATTGATTCTTCTATTCTATAATATTTAAATATATAAAGGCTTAAAGATAGCAGAGATGTTACAGGTGTTAAATATATTCCTGCAGCCATAATATCAGCGCTTGCCGTCACCGTTTCCACCTTTGGTGTCTCTAGGCGGCGTGAGTTCCTTACCATCTGGAAATCCGTCTGCTTGTTTGCTTTCGAATATCATAAAAAACTCTATTTAAGTATTTCTGTGTATTAGTATCGTTTACTAACATCCTTAACACAAGCATACAATTTGCTTACTTTGGGTTAAGATTCAATTCGTGTAACTTCTTCAGGGATATTTATTTTTTATTTTGTATGTTTATTACGCGTTGACTCTGCATGGGAGAAGTAATTAACAAGCTGTGTCGAAAAGTATTGAACCACTTTTAATGAGCAATTCTAGGAAAAGCCGGTGCTGTAAGTTTGATTGGTAATGAGTATTTTTTGCTAGGAGTCAGCAAACAAGCACACAGCTAAAAGAAAGAGACAACCGTGGCCTATTAATACAATACATGTTACAGGTGCTTTGCTATCTTGAGACCGGGATGGCAGGTCTATATTGCAAGTCTACCGATTACCCTACCCTGCAGACAGGATCACAACACAGTTATTATGGCGGCAGCAACAGGGAAGGCGGTGAATCCCTACCCGAGCCTCTTCAGCACTCGACCACCAGTGAAGTAGCATAATACAAATTACGTATTAAATTAGGAACTAATAATTAATTATATTAAAAGCTTACGAGTATATTCAGCTTGCAATGTATGTGTTTGTTCGGGTGGAATCTTTGAATTCAATTTTGAAGTAGATATCTGCAACCGATAAAGCTGATTTTTGTATATACTCTTCAATACATATGGGTATAAATAAAATAAAACTGCTCGTTGAGAGCAATTCGAAAAATAGTGTAACGTCACAAGACGACGGAATAATAATTTTTAATGTAGGTACTTTTACAATTGCCGAAAGTAACAAGAAAATAAGTGACAACATTTTAAATCCAATTTTGTGCACTATTAATGTTTTTTGTGCTTTCCTATGATGAAAGGGTTCGCTGAGAATAAAAATACAAGTGTGAATTTTTTTGAAGTGAAACTTCTTTAGAATCAAAAAAGATGTAAAATAAGCCTTTATTTTGCTAATTCCGCGTAAGCAGTGTAACCGTTGTGGCAAATAATCCTCCAAACGACACAGAATGTGACAAGCCTAACTGACGTTCCCACCACCCACCTCCGCGACCAGAACACGACTATAGGAAGAGCTCGGGAAACAATATAAATTGTCACGTTCTTTACATGTGACAACCCTACCTAAAGTTCCCACCTCCCACCTCCGCGACCAGATCACAAATAGAGTCCGAACACGGGAAACAAAACCACTTGTCACGTCCTTCGCCAACTTTGTCGAAGCACTCACCACAGAGAACACCAAATCGCACTCGACGTACGTTTCGCCTCTACACCGAGGCATCCTCAGGAATTCGACCGTACCGTACAAACGACGACACACGAGTCATCACAACAACAAGGCTCGTGTGTCGTCGTTTGTACGGTACGGTCGAATTCCTGAGGATGCCTCGGTTGGCGAAGGACGTGACAAGTGGTTTTGTTTCCCGTGTTCGGACTCTATTTGTGATCTGGTCGCGGAGGTGGGAGGTGGGAACTTTAGGTGGGGTTGTCACATGTAAAGAACGTGACAATTTATATTGTTTCCCGAGCTCTTCCTATAGTCGTGTTCTGGTCGCGGAGGTTGGTGGTGGGAACGTCAGTTAGGCTTGTCACATTATGTGTCGTTTGGAGGATTATTTGCCACAACGGTTACACTGCTTACGCGGAATTAGCAAAATAAAGGCTAATTTTACATCTTTTATAATGGCTTTCCGCAAAGTAACGCCTGATTCAATAAAATATCTTCTTTAGAATCGTTGTGATTTCAAAACGGGTGCAACGGAAAAACGACAGGTAAGAGACACAAATATATATTCATCTCATTCTTTTATCGATTTACTGAAGTTTCACTTCTATCGTGTGTGAATCGCACATACACCTTTTTTTATAGTCTGTAACATCAATTGATTAACTTCGATTTGTGTAATTTGTCGGGATGGGCATCATCACTCATCAGCATTGATACGCAACCTGCCTAGGAGAAGGACAACTCCAAAGTCAAACCAAAGAGTATATAAATACTACGTAATAAGAGGCGGGACTTCCATAGATACATAGCAAAACCGAATTTGTATAAAGTTTACTTGAAATAACCCGTATAATTTGAAAGTAAGTCTAAATGCATTCAGATATAAGGCAACTATTGCTATTGTGATTTGGGCGAATAAACAACATAGCAAA
>NJDC01000831.1:18756-41921 GCA_002245475.1 Calephelis virginiensis | reverse complement strand
CAGGAGATACGAGAATCGCCATGACAGTATATTCGTATTTTAATACCACATCATTAAGATAATAATAAATATACGAAAAATAAAATACATAATATACTTCTTTAAATTATAAAGAAAGAAAAATATTCCGCCCCAGTCAGGATTTGAACCTATAACCTGCTCCCGAACCTGAATTTTCTAACCATTTGAGCTACTGACATTGTAATAGCCAAGTCAATAATGCGCGCGTAGCCTTACAATACAAATTAAAAAAAAATATCCTTCTTAATGTATATGTAAATATAATATACACTTATACAGACACATATTTTATTTTATTTAAACAGTCGTCAGATAGAGGTTTCGGAAATCGGCAAAGAGCCATCTTTTTCTTTTATGGTTACTTATTTTACTGTTTGACTAAATACATTGACTAAATACATTGAATGCCTGCCGTTCTACGTCACCCAGCCGTTACCCCGCTCTCTCTCTGCTCGTAAGCAGGTCAGCTTTAACTCGGATGCAGTGCGCGAGCGTTCATACAAATAGTACTATGGCTACTTTGGTCCGTCTAAAATCTTCTTCGGAATGGAGATTCTAGAATGTCGGAAACAAATCGTATGACTGAGATCGGATCTAGTGAGTGAATTACCATAGAAATAGTTCTACGGCTGCCACGGACCATGTTTTCATGGGTTCGGATCGGATTCGGATAGGAATTAGTGCGGAATCTCTCTTATAATTCGCGACTGTAAACCGCGTCCGCTGATATTTTTCCAGCTTAAGGAGTGTTTATATATTTCATTGAATCAGGCGTTACTTTGCGGAAATCCATTATAAAAAATGTAAAATAAGCCTTTATTTTGCTAAATTAGTAAAATAAAGACTTATTTTACGAGATTTTACGAGGTGAAGAACGTGTGATCAAATCTTGTCTACAGTATAACAATACTTCAATTATTGTGGATTTCGAGGATAGGAACAAATTAAAATGAAATAATTTATGTACAGTAAGCAACGAATATATCTGATGCTTTTATAAAACCACAAAGTATACAGAAATACTGTGTAAAAAGGTCGGATATCTGTGTTGCTGTAAAACCTTTTTGTAATTTCACCAATATTTTCTTACATAAAACAAACAAGGGTTTGAAAATATGAAAAGCGCTAAATACAGATGTCGTTATTGGCGTTATTCCACCCCGCCCACGTTTTACCAAAACGGCAAATAAATAACAAATCAGACAGATTTATAGGCGCTTACAGCAAATTACGGGAGCAATTATGCGTAAACATGAAAATTAAAAGTAGCTGGCGCTTTCTCTTTATATTAATGGCGTACTTGAGGGATAATTAGTGTGCTAGACATAACTTGCTTTTGAATGGGGATAAGTCAGATTTTAAACCGATTCTAAAAAGGTTTGTGTGTTTGGTTGGTTGGTCGTTTGGGTAGTGTTCACGCATAACTATACTGATCAACCTCGAGGCTCGGGTTCTGTTCCCGATGGGGGCAGGTATTAGTGAGATGGATATTTAGATTTCTGTATTTACGGACCTGAGTGTTTATTAAATTGATTCTTCTATTCTATAATATTTAAATATATAAAGGCTTAAAGATAGCAGAGATGTTACAGGTGTTAAATATATTCCTGCCGCCATAATGTCAGCGCTTGCCATCACCGTTTCCACCTTTGGTGTCTCTAGGCGGCGTGAGTTCCTTACTATCCGGAAATCCGTCTGCTTGTTTGCTTTCCAATATCATAAAAAACTCTATTATTTCTTAAGTATTTCTATGTATTAGTATCGTTTACTAGCATCCTTAACACAAGCATATAATTTGCTTACTGTGGGTTTAGATTCAATTCGTGTAACTTCTTCAGGGATATTTATTTATTTATTTTGTATGTTTATTATGCACTCTGCATGGGAGAAGTAATTAACAAGCTGTGTCGAAAAGTATTGAACCACTTTTAATGAGCAATTCTAGGAAAAGTCGGCGCTGTAAGTTTTATTGGTAATGAGTATTTTTTTGCTAGGAGTCAGCAAACAAGCACACAGCTAAAAGAAAGAGACAACCGTGGCCTATTAATACAATATATGTTACAGGTGCTTTGCTATCTTGAGGCCGGGATGGCAGGTCTATATTGCAAGTCTACCGCAGTGCAAGTCTACCAGTTACCCTACCCTACAGACAGGATCACAACACAGTTATTATGGCGGCAGCAACAGGGAAGGCGGTGAATCCCTACCCGAGCCTCTTCAGCACTTTACCACCAGTGAAGTAACATATTATATAATACAAATTACGTGTGAAATTAGGAACTAATAATTAATTATATTAAAGTATCTTCACGCCCATATCCCCGAAAAGGTAGGCAGAGGTACAACCAAGGCACCCACGATTAGCCGAAGACACTAAGTCCCACAATGTGATAGGTGGCAAGCCTATCGCCAACAGGGCACATTTCCAATACCGACCAACATTTTTTTTTATTAGATAATTGGAAAAATCCAATTTTTCTTTTTGTTGGTCGACCCGGGATTCAAACCCGGGACCTCATGCAGTCAAGTCCAACACCCGGACCGCTAGACCACAGAGGGGACTAAAAGCTTATATTCAGCTTGCAATGTATGTGAGTATGTTTGTTCGGGTGGAATCTTTGAACTCAATTTTGAAGTGGATATCTGCAACCGATAAAGCTGATTTTTTTAATACACTCTTCAATACATATGGGTATAAATAAAATAAAACTGCTCGGTGAGATCATCATCTCATTCTTTTGCAGGTAAGAGACACAAATATATATTCATCTCATTCTTTTGTCGATTTACTGAAGTTTCACTTCTATCGTGTGTGAATCGCACATAGACCTTTTTTTAATAGTCTGTAACATCTATTGAATAACTTCGATTTGTGTAATATGTGGGGATGGGCATCATCATTAATCAGCATTGATACGCAACCTGCCTAGGAGAAGGACAACTCCAAAGTCAAACCAAAGAGTATATAAATACTACGTAATAAGAGGCGGGACTTCCAAAGATACATAGCAAAACCGAATTTGTATAAAGTTTACTTGAAAAGTATAACCCGTATAATTTGAAAGTAAGTCTAAAGGCATTCAGATATAAGGCAACTATTGCTATTGTGATTTGGGCGAATAAACAACATAGCAAACTTATTTTTTTATTTTTTTGATATGAAAGTTGCGTCTAACTGAGTCAAACTCGGAACTGTTTTATTTTTTAGAGCGTTTAAATAAAAGGTTTTCTTAAAAAGTTTTTTTTCTTTTAATTTATTTAAGATGGCACTGGATAGTGAACTATGCCTATTCACGAAAATGTTAAATAATTTATAATTTACGAATGATTTCATCGACTTCTGTTGTTATTGGATTCAAGATAAAAGTTGTCTGGCTGTCAGCTGGTTCTTTTTTTGAAATTACATGCAATATTGAAATGTATAAGAAATTAAATTCCAGCTCTTTGTAAGCTAAGCTACATGCATCATATGATTTATATCATATGATATATTAAATTTAATTTTTATCATATGATATATTAAAAAATCCTCCTTTTTTAGACAAACATTTGTTCTTAACCGACTGTATGTTTTTTCGTATGTTTGTTACATGATTACCCAGCTAATAGGAAACAGATTTAGATATTTTTTATCGTGTGGTCTAGCGGTCCGGCGTCGGACTTGACTCGTAAAGGTCCCGGGTTTTATCCCCCCGACAAAAAAATATGGAAAATGTGTATTTTCAATTTTCTAATAAAAATAACGTTGCTCGGTATTAGATATGTGCCCGTTTGGCGATAAGCTTGCCACCTATTACATTGTGGGACTTCAGTATCTTCGGCTAGACGTGGGTGCCCTTATTGTGCCTCTGCCTACCTCTGCGGGGATATGGGAGTGAAGATACTTTTATTTTTTTAGAAAGATATGTCATGATTCGGAGGTGGTCCCATATTAATTTTGTAATGATCCGACTATTGGTTTTTGAGTTATACCTTATAACAGTGGTGGTCACCAGCTGCCAACGGTATAAGCAGCCCATCCCAGCTTCGCAAGGGTGGTCTAGATTCTATGTTATTATATGTTATATATGCCTTTCTTGTAAATAACTCTATCTATTAAAAAAAACCTTATCAAAAACCGTTGTGTGGTTTTAAAGATCTAAGCTTATACAGAGACAGATAGCTTTAAGCGACTTTGTTCATACTATGTAACGACAGCTCAAAACCGACTAGTAGGATGTTGATAAAATTTATATGGTATAATTATTTAAAAATCATTTGCTGTCTTGCGAAAAAAAAAAGTAACCGAGATGTGGTATCTAACAAATTTTTAGTTTACGGTAGATAGGGATAAATTAATTTACATTCTAAAATTGTGTGTATTAATAAATAATCATGTAATCTCAAAACAAACAAAAAACAGTCTGTAAATAGTAAATAATTAATTAAAAACATATTAAAATATTTGCACACCACAAGTTGGTAGAATATGTAGAAGGCTTAAATAATTTTGTAACATCTTTGTAACACTCATATTCCGCAAATAAATATTTTTTTCTTTCTTTCTTTCTTTAAAAACTGACTCCAACTATATATAGTTGGAGTCGGTTTTTAAAAATTCACTTCGCTTAAATTACATATTTTTTTTAATTACATGAGTTAGATCTTTGTACAAAAGGACGGGGCTGAGCACTCTGCTCGGCCCACAAAACTCGGTGAAGTTGTAAAAATCGCGAGATTAGCAACAAATTAGTCAGTCAAAAAAAAAACAAAAGGACGCTGCAAGTAACCGCTTGTCTTGTTGACATTGGTGCTTGTAAATGACCTTGAAAATAAGAAAAGAGTTAAAAAGATTTTTTTCCGGCCAATTTTTGTTTTAATATTTTATCTTCCTTACGAGCATTATATGATATTAGGCCCACAACTTTTTTTTTTAATGATATAGGAAGGCAAACAAGCAGGCGGATTTCCTGATGGTAAGAAATTCACGCCGCCTAGAGACACCAAACCCTGAGTTGCCAACCTGAGGCCGGGATGTTAGGCCTCGAGCAAAAGTAAGTTTACCGGCAACCTTACCCTCCGAACCGGGACACGTCATGACGTTATGGCGGCAGGAATAGGTAAGGCGGTGGTACCAATCCAGCCGAGTCGCTGCGAAACTCTACCACCTAGTCAGATGTCACCTAGTTAAATGTTAATTGGATCAATAATAATACATAGATTACACTAACTTGGATTACCGTCCGTAATCCAAGTTAGACCGTTGGACCGTCTCGGTAACAAAAGCTATCTTTCGTAAAAAGGATTACCAAATTACGACGTAGCAATGCAATTGTCGTCATTTTTTACTGTTATTACTATTACACTATTTTAAAAAGTATCTCCCCCCCCCTCAGTAATCTTGAGGTAGGTAGAAGCACAACTAGGGTATCTACGGCTTGCCGAAAACACTAAGCCCCACAATGTGTTAGGCGGTCAGCCTTTCGCTAACCGGGAACATATCCATTCCCGGGCAACGTTATTTTTATTAGGAAATTGAAAATACACATTTTCCAATTTTATTTGAACCCAGGACTTCAGGAATTTAAGTAATCCAAATAAGAAGGTAACGGACTAACTAACAAACTAAATAATTCCTCATAGGACGTGTTTTAACTCAGTCAGTACTCTCCAAGTTTTTTTGGAATTATCGTTTTCAAAATACAGATATATTTTTTTAATCCCACGCATAACCCCGAAGAAAGGAGCAATTACAGTAGTTAGCTACATTAGGGAAAAATTTCAATTTAATTTGCATTAGGAGATAAAATTCACAACATAACTGCCAAAACTTTGTCTACATTTTTATCACCGCAGGCTGAGATCAACACCACAGGGACGAAAATAAGAATCAACGCGTAAAGTAATGTGCTTTTTCGTTATTAAACATATAACGGCTAAATAACTTTGGACAACTTATTTTCCATTTCACTGTGAGCTAGATCTCTTTTTTTAGTTTTGGCATTGGTGTAAGCATCTGCCACTAGTCAAGTATGTAACTAAGTTAAGTAACTTAGTAAATTGGGCTAAATAATTAAAAATTAGTTATAAGTCATCACAGAAAGTCATATCAGGATTTTGGGTAAAGCGGTGTTCTCCATAGTATTTAGTGAATTTTGAAGGCGATGAGGAAATACACTATATACTAAATTCTTTATGAGCTGTCCACTTTAACTTAATGTAAAAAATGAGATAAAATTAAGTCATTTTGTTAAGTAAAATACAATATCGAGTATTGATTACGTACACAAAATTTAATAATTACGAAAAAACTGCGACCGTTTTTTCTTTCAATGGCGCCAAAACTCCGCCATCTTGTCAGCGAAAACTAGAGGCCAAGCGCGAATCATTAAGTTTTACCGCCACCAAAGGCTTAACAACTAAAAACTTTTCGCTTAAAGAAATAAGGAGTATTTTTTGCATCTTTTTCTTATTCTGCCTATAAAAGCCACCATAGATAAATCAAATTCACAGCGTACAATATTTGCTTACAAACATGCCTCTGGATTCGCTTAATGACTTGTAAATAGGAACGGGTAGGTTCGTCATTAATAACCAAGGGAGGCTGTCTTCTACAGTTCCTTTAGGCAATTACTCGGGTCTCGAGTATACAGTACGTTGATATATTGTTTAAATTTAGTTGCTGTTTCTTAAATTTCGCTCTAGACTGAATCAATTCAAATGCAGCCAAGTTGCAATAACCTTAGATTTCCGTTGCACTTTTTTTGAAGTGAAAACTTCTTTAGCGGCGTTGCGCATTTTTTTGGAAAGGGTAAAAACTTCTAAACTCGCGTCGGGGCAGATGACCTGAAATTTTGTAAGACGGCGCAGGGCGTTTGCGCGAATGTTCGTGTTGCCTTGTTTGTGTTCGATAGTGCATTCCATGAATATTGTATTTTATAAATGAATGTGGATGGATGTACGTACCCAGGAAGACCAAGGCCACGATCAGATCACTTGGATATTAACCGAGTCTCCGAAACCGGCGTGTTTGTATGAAAAGGGTAATGAATGTGAAGGAAGCTAGACAGCTTTGTCAGGATCGTGAGGTCTTTCGCTCGATACTATCTGCCTATGAGGTTACCAACAGAGGCGCTGTTCAAAATTTTCATAAAAATAATTTACTGATACAATAGCGAGTATAGTAACCTTAAAAAGCCGTAAGGCGATGATGTTACACTGCCACCGGGCAACATATCATACCGTGCGGTTTTGGCAAAATATTATACAAAGAAATCGAAATTTAAAAGTACAAACGTAAAATTCGCATCACCAGTGATGAGGACCGAAGAGGACGAGAAGGAGAAGACGAGGTGGTAGAGATTTGCGGACCCATCATCACGACCAGTTGGTGATGGAATCGCACTGATTGTTTACCCTCCATAAAACATACTTCGGGGAATACGAGTATGTTGAGACTCCACAAACAGATTATAATACTCCTTGTTAATTTGGATGAAATTTTATGCCAAATAAATTTATTTTTAATTTTAAAGTTATTACAGAACAATATTTTTTTAAGTTTATTACTGCATTTGATGAATATTGAAATACTTAAACATACACTAGAATAATAAAAAAACCCAGACCCAAAAGGCAGATATGTAAATGTTAGTATCTTCACGCCCATATCCCCGATTAAGTAGGCAGAGGGACAACTACGGCACCCACGACTAGCCTAAGACACAGAGTCCTACAATGTGATAGGTAGCAAGCCTATCGCCAACTGGGTATATATCCAATCTTGAGCAACATTTTCTTTTATAAGAAAATTGGAAAAAAAAAATTTTGGCCGACCTGAGAAATGGGGAAATGTAAATCATCACACAAATGCCTGTCCCCGTCGGGAATCGATCTCGAGCCACGCAGTTAGTCGATGGAGTTAGGTGTACATGCTAAGCCCTCAACTAACGAGGTGGCCAATTTATATTTTTTGATGTTATAAAAGAACAAAGGATCTAACATTAAGGGAACTATTGTTCCCGTGTGATAAAAGAACCTTCGCCTCTTTATATTGAATCAGTGATCCTTAGCTCAAACGTCAAATGTCAGCCAATCCGTTTGTACAAGTATTTTTATATTATCATTTTTATAGGAAAATAACTGGGTACTTATTTCAGAAGAGCGTTTTCATTCTAGAAAGGTGTAACTTTAAGAGATACCCCTAGCTTCGAGTATTTCCGCTCGACGGTGACCATTTACTATCAGATTGAAGATTTTACCTGTTGGAGGAATGAAAATACTTTTTGAATATTATAATATACCTATTACTCTTACAAGTTGTTTTCAAGGGTCATCACGACCGAATATCACGCAGGACGAGTTCCAACCTCCGGAACAAGCCGGGTTCCGTAAAAACTTTAGCACCGTAGACCACATTCACACGATGCGCCAGATTACACAGAAGTCCGAGGAATATTATCGGCAATTATGTCTAGCGTTTGTGGACTACGAGAAGTATTCGATTCGGTTTAGACATGGGCGTTGCTTCAGTCATAATAGCGGTGTCGCGTCGACTATCGATACATCGAAGTGTTGAGGTGTTTGTAACTGCATTAATTATAATAAAATGGAAAAATACAAGTTTTACTTAGAAAAGTAGTAAAAAGTAAGTAAGTAACTACGCCCGCCTGTACCCCGAAGAGGTTACCGGAGGTACAACCAGTAGGGTTACTCTCGAAGCTCGACTATTGCAATATTGGAAATTGGCATCGAGTATGTCATTTTTGGTACTTTTGAACACAATACTGACGAATTATTAACATTAACTTAGAAGTAATCATTAGTTTTATCGGGTTCGTTGAATTTATTTGAAACTAAATGCTATATTCCGCTAGTACTGTGTTCAAAAGTAAACGATTCCAATTTCTAATTCGCATGATATCGAGATTCAAGAGCAACCCTACACGATGCCCACGATTAGCTGAAGGTACTTAATACCACTGACTTACCAGGGCAGAGGGTCGAGTCAGAGACGTACATCTGTATATATAAAAATCAATGCCACTGTTCGTTGTAACTTTATAACTCAAGAACGGGCTCATAGGTGAGCCCATTCTTGAGTAAATAAATTCTTAGGCTTTGTTCGGACTATTTAGTACATGGTTTATGAAAAGTTTGCATAAAATTGGTGGAGTAGTTCTTCATTTAACACATTTTTTGTAACAAATGACTTCAATAAATGTCGGATCGTTTTGTTATTGGGTATTTTACTGTTAAATTGAAACTTCTTTCAGATGGGGATTGTGTTGTGATATTGAAACATTTTTCAGTTATTTTTTTCCTTTTTTTGTTTTGTTGTGTTATATCATTCATGCGGTCATATACGCAGCGAAGCACGTACCAGGCCGCTAGTATTATATATATCAACAACTAGGGAACCAGGTCGTTGTAGTAGATATGTATGCACGTAGTACGGGATGCTCACCACCTTGTGACCTACGGGTGTCAGGCGGAAATTTGATAAGAGTAAGTTAGGAGAATAGGAGACAGAGTACCGTAGTTTTCTCAAAATTGGTCAAGTGAGTAAGTGGCATTGTCTTACCTATCCCTGACAACATTAAATTGTAATACTATTACTTATTCTGTGACAGTGTTTCGGCCTAAATGCCAAATTCTTAAGTTACATGTTCTACGTATACAGCTATAATAGTACTGGAGATTACACT
This sequence comes from Calephelis virginiensis, assembly GCA_002245475.1. NCBI lineage: Eukaryota > Metazoa > Arthropoda > Insecta > Lepidoptera > Riodinidae > Calephelis > Calephelis virginiensis. The sequence continues at coordinate 32,214 of NJDC01000831.1, read as the reverse complement.
GCTAACAAAATCCTGTATAGTACTCTTGAACCTCGATTTACTCAACGTCGAAAATTGAAATCGAGTATGTAATTTTAAGCGCTCTTAAGCACAACACTGGCGAATTATTAACATATTTAGTTAATAGTAAACAATAAATTATTTTATCGGTTCGTTGAATTAATTTGTAACTTAATGTTAATAATCCGCTAGTACTGTGATCAAAAGTACCACAAAATGTCATATCAAATTCCAATTTCCATGATATCAAGATTTAAGAGTAACTCTACTGATGTCATTTCCAAATAATGCCGACTCTCTCTAATTAATCTGCCTCCCTTTCTGAGAATCTTGTGATATCAATAACAAAGTCAAATATTATCCTATAAAAGGCCCATATATCATTCAGGCCACAGGATAATAATGTCGTGATGGCATTAATGGCATCTATAGGCGAGGGTTATTTTAATACCAAAAAAAATACTAATCTGTGGTAATACCAATACCAGTTTCCTTGTCATCAAATATCTTTGAAATGAGCTCCCACCAAAGAAATAATAACAAGGATTAATTAATACAAAATTGTGGTGACCATGACGATATTTTGAGAAATGAATTTTATAAACCTTGATAGACATAATATTATCTGCTTGGGTTAGTTTTGGCTAGTTGTATGAGAATAAATTTTACTATTGACTGTTATTTGTTTACTAATAATGGGAAATAACTATTCATTTCAAATTAAAAATATGGTTGGTTTACTACTGGCTAAATCTTATTGATTTTGGCGAAAAAGTTAGACACTTTACATTAACAATATTTTAATTTAGTGAATGTGCCCGGGAACTTGTTAGTCTGATTCCACTAGCACATTTTTCATAGTCTAGAATCAAGATTTACTTTTATTTGGAAGAATATTCTAGCACATGAACTGAAAGATTTCTTTTTTTGTTTATTATTTTATCAAAAGAAGATGTCTGATGACATAGTTTGAGTGTCTTCAAGGAAAGAGCGAATCATTACCGTAATAAAATAATGAAACTATACTATACTATAATTAGCTTAGACCACATCTGTCTATGATCCAATCGCCAACTTCCAGCGGGTAGGCTGTGATTCATAATATTATGCGATATAAAAAAAACAAGCCAAGTTCTAGTTTAATAATCTAGCAATCTAAGATATTGGTTAATGTCAATACCTATTATTGCATTCGTCATATACCTGTGCAAATAAACAAAAATTCTACACCTACAATTTAATGAATATGAATAATATACAGTAAATTGCAAACGTTCATACATAAATTTTCGTTACAATCTGTACGTCATTTTATTCGAAAATCGTTAATACATAAACAGTACAACATGTCTACGTTAACATATTATGTTCTTGGCAATGAGCAGTTCAGAAGCGGGATTCGTTACATCAACTTCATTAAGTTTGGAAACGTAAACTCTAACTACCGAAGTTTCGTTTTAATCATCGTCTTTAACTGAATTTACGTTTTTGTTCGGGAAATTTATTCGGGTATTGTTTTAAACTTGTTTATAATTATCAAACTTTTAAGACGCCAAATAAAATAAAAGTAGATGTCCGTATTACCGGAAATGGGAAAAAGATAAATAAATTGCCTTTCCTTGAATCTAAGGGGTAAATGTGTAACTAGTTCACCCATGACTAAATAATAGTGTAAGCACCCACGTTATAATAATATCTGACTACATTGGCTAGTTTTTGTTGAAATATAAAGTAAACAATACTCGACGCCTGTAAACGGCTAAGTTAGTAGTATTGTGTTGCCAACCCAAGTCAGGGATTTTAACCCTCATGTGTTTACATATTGTTACCCAGCTATGTTCTCCTTCACATTTTAACAAGAAAATTGTGACTTAAGACTTAATGAGGCAGGGATTTAAATGTATTTAAAAAGGCATTTTTTACAATCGAGCAGAGATACTATACACACATTTTACTATTCTAAAAAGTACTACTAATCGTTTTGGCCTCCGAACAAAATAATATTTACGTTTTGTTAAATATTTTTTTATATAAACGAAAGCATTTTGCATTAATCAGCGCCTTAAGATAATGACGTCCAACTTAAACTAGATTTAAACGATGTTTTCGATGTTTAGACAAACGCAACAACCACTCGCCGTTTTAATTAAAATATCTTGTTATCTCACAATATTGTATATGCCAAGCGAATTACATAAAATGTTTTACAATTACCACAAATTAAATTAACTGGCTAAAATTTTAGCGTCGATTGATCTATCCACAAAGATTGTTTTGTATTTTATAGATATATTTGTAGATTTAATCCTAATTTAATAATAATCAGAAGATGGAAACAAAGTTGCCTCCGTCGCCATTCTTGAAAATTTCGTTTTCAATCATCTGGGACCTGGGTATACACCACTGTTAATTTAGTTGCTGTTTTTTAATGTCATAAGCAAACAAAGAAACTATTTCAGATAATAGTTTAATCGCAGTGAAACTTTAAAAAAACTAACTTCGTTTTTAATAAGTAAATAATTTGCGTACGTATTCTCGACTTCCCTGGGATTTCATTATCAGATCTAGATATAAAATTACAAATCGGTTCAGAAAATATTGAGACATAACACACATAAAAGTATCAGAGTTGCAAATACAACCAACTCTTTTTTCCAAGTTGGTTAAAATAGGAAAGCTTATATAGGAAAATGCTAAAAGGAAATACATAGAAATTTTAAAATTGAATACCAGTATACATTTAATAAACACAAAGACCTTGCTTTCATCGCAAATGCCTGCCCCCGTTGGGAATCTAACCCGGACGGTTGGTCGGTGTAGTTGGGTGTTTACGTTAACCGCTTGACTAACGAGGCAGTCAAATATTAATCTTAAATCGCCTCTGTGGTCTAGCGGACCGGGTGTCGGACTTGACTGCATGAGGTCCTGGGTTCGAATCCTGGGTCGCCCAACAAAAAGAAAATTGGATTTTTTCAATTTTCTAATAAAAAAATGTTGGTCGGGATTGGAAATGTGCCCGGTTGGCGATAGGCTTGCCACCTATCACATTGTGGGACTTAGTGTCTTCGGCTAGTCGTGGGTGCCTTGGTTGTACCTCTACTTACCTCTTCGGGGATATGGGCGTGAAGATGCTTAGTTTATATGAAAACATACCTATGTTTACCAATGTTTACCTATGTATACCTATACATGTAAAAATAAATTGCTTTTCGCTAGTGTCGCCGATTTGGCTAATTTTGGTTTTAAATCGTTTGTGGAAGTCTTACGAAGATTTAAGAGATAAGAAAAAAGGAAAAACTGCAAGGAAATTAGGAAAAATAACATTTTAAGTTTTCCCATATAAATAGAACGGATGGAATAAAGCTCACCGGGACAGCTAGAAAATAAATAAAAGTACTTATATAATGTGTATTAATAAATGAGTGTTTACTTATAACTTAAAACAAGAGTTATTTATTATTCTTTTGCAGGCAAAATTAACTAAAACAGGGGTAACCCTGCCACGTCTTGAATGTCAGCTAAGAACAGCGCTGGAATCTAAACAAAGCTTTTCCAAAATTTCGGTAGTTAATGAATAAGCAATGGCAAGGCTGGGACTACATACATTATTTACCTACCCATGATAAATAATCATAAAGGACAGTGGTCTTTTAACTAAATGCTTATTTATACTGGTAGTTTTGTATAGTTTTATGCTCTTTCACTCCACACTTGAAGACGCACAAAATTGGTAACAATAACACTAACGTACAGCAGACGCACTCTCCAACAAATCGCAAGTAAATGTACAAAAATCATCATTTTTGCCATGAGATGACAAAACAAGCACGTGATTTTCCTGGTGATAGAAGACAAAGGTGGTCAATAGATAGTATAGATGTCGTAGCTGCGTCGCTATTCTGTGGTCGGGATGTTAAGCCTATTGAGCAGGACTTCCGGCTACCCTACTCTCTGTATCCTTTCTTAATCTTGGCTATCATCTTCTGTGCGTATCGGGTGACTGCGGGATCTCCGAAGAACGAACCACTGTCACTCTAAATACTCAATCTTCTATTACCAGCATTTTGACGACTCATATCATGCTATGCTGCCTCCCATCCCGAGCTGCTTTTTAAGATAACTGACCCCCCGATCAGTTGGTTCACAGTCCCAGCCTCCTGTTAGTCGCCTCTTACAACAGGTAGAGGAACCGTAGCCGTATTCGTTGCCCAGTACTACATGGCCCCCTCGCTGGACTCACCACGTGAAAGGAATCTACCGCCTTAACTATTTCAGCGTCCATAATACCAATGTCATGTTTCTATGGAACCATAACAGGGTAAGTTGCTGCGCATGACTATCACCAGTGGTTATGTTGGTAATGACATATTTAAACTACAAGCCATTTAACAAGGGCAGTGGTCACAAGCGGATATGCCAGAGGAACCTTCAAGAAAAGAGCGTACTTATTCCTAAAAAGTTGGCAACGCATCTATGATGTGTATTTTACATTTCATATACGATTTAATACTTTTAATCGTTTTCTTAAAGTTTAGTTCTATTTCAGTAAATAGTTAAAAGTTATATGAAAACCTAAAGCTACTCCAGTATAAGAGGCACACAGATACACCAAAGCACACAGGCACAAACACAAAAAGACCTACATAGATATCTTCATGCCAAGTCCCTCACAGGGTAGTCAGAGTGTATCGAGCGCCAAAATTTACGATACGGGTATACCTGCCTGGCTTCCTCCACATTCATCACCCATTTCATACAAAGACGCCGGTTTCACAGATGCTGGATACCACCCTCGAGTAACTCACCAGCGATTTGATCTCCTACGTATCTACATCCGTCCACAGTTGCATTGTATATCTCATTTGTCAATCTTTCATCTTTCATTATTTATACAAGACCGAACCAGCGGAGCATGACCTTTCTCGTTTTAAATCAACATTTTCTTTCAATCCCACTCTTTCTAGGATCTCACGGTCAGCAAAATGCACTCACAAAGATACACATTAAATTCGATCTACATAAGTTTTGATAACACAAAACTGTATTCTAGATTGCTTTTCTTTATTATGACGGAAACAACAAAGTCTCATGTCTATTACCTGCAACAAAAAAATACATAACGTATTTATGTTTTAAATTATTTTTTAAGAGAGGAAAATAAGACATTTAAAATGTGAACTTAAAAGCCTCTTTGTATTTGGCCAAGAAACTGTAGTCTTTTAATAAGATCATAGATTAAGTAACGCGTAGACATGGCAAAATATTTTTCCTACCACTGTTTTTATTACCAATATATTTTGTATTTGCAATAGCGATTTTCTATATTTCTTCATCTTGGCCTTGGTCGGGTAACGACAGTATCATGTTTCTGTCCGGTAGGTAGGGTAGCCGGTAGACTTGCATACTAGGTCTAAAGCTCCGACTACAGGACACATACTATATTTGATATCTCTACTTTTCTCGTCTCTTACTCTTAGAGGAGCTGCATGATTTGTTCAGTGTCTTTTCCCAAAAAAAACAAGAACGCGACTCAAAGCAGCAAATATTACGCTTATTTGGTTTCACTTTTATTTTTAATCGCCTCTGTGGTCTTTAGACTTGACTTCTTGAGGTCCTGAGTTCGATTCCCAGGTCGGGCAACATTCTTCGGCTAATTGTGAGTGCCCTGGTTTTGCCTTGATGATCGTGAGGAGTGAATATACTTTAATATGTAACCTGCAATTTTCTTATTAATTGTCTGTTTTTAATCACTCTTTAAAACCGAAAATAGGAAGTAATATTAATTATTTTAGAGTAGATCCTCCCTTCCATTACGCCAACGAGTCGTTGTGTCTCCAATTAATTTCTTGCCACCTTAAAAATTGTTCAGGAAATTTGGATGGTATCCAGTAACTTATTTCCGAGCGACGCTAAGCTGTGGGAGTAAAAGAGTGTTTTTTTAAGACATTCTTTTGACTTTTATCGTCTGTAAAGAGTATTTTTTATTATTTTCTTTATTTTTATTTCAGTTCCTTGGCTTAAGTTGGACTTGTTTAAAAGTTTAGTGCAATTTGTGATTTCTATATTCGTTTAGTTTCTAATTAATATTCCAATGTATTGCTCATATTGTCGCCTCTGTCGTCTAGCGGTCCAGTTGCTGGACATGATTGCATGAGATACCGGGTTCTATTCCCGGATCAGGCAACACAAAGAAAATTAGGTTTTTCCCATATTCTAATAAAAAAACGTTGTTTGGGATTGGCTATGTGCTGGGTTGGCGATATTGCATTGTGGGACTTAGTTTCTTCGGCTAGTCGTGGGTGCTCTGTTTGTGCCTCTGCCTATTTCTTCGGGGATATGGACATGAAAATACTTATTTAATTTTACTTTCTGATTAACATTAACTTTTCTAGCACATAAGAGGAAAATTAGCAAACTCATTTCCTGACAGAGTAGGTACACGAGGTCTAGACACCAAAGATGTACAATACAATTATGCGCTTCGGCTATATTCGTCAAGCTTCGGAAATTCGAATATACATTAAAATCTATATAAATAATAAATAAATAAATATCCCTGGACAACTTACACTAATTGAATCTAACCCCAAAGCAAGCAAATTATATGCTTGTATTATGGGTGTTAGTCAACGATACTAATACATAGAAATACTTAAATAGATACCAGAACAAATTTAATAAATATATAATATATTATATAACGTTATTATTACATAATTAATCATTTCGCTTAAATTTAGATTAGGTCAGCCAATTTCAAAATAAAAGTATAAAGTGTAAAGCCGAAGCGCATAATTTAAATAGTAGTTCTATAAATGTTATGTTGCCATCCTATAGTTGGGATATACCTTGCACCTCATAACTTGCAGCACCCGAAAATGGATTGCTGTCGCTGTAACTCTTTGCAAGACTATACTTGTATTCGAAAAAGGCGCTTTAATAAGACATTAATTTAATTCGCGAATGGTGGTAATTCTGCCGAGTACTAACTAAACATATTTTAGGTATATTCTGTTTTATTAAAAATGAAACAAAAACAAAGGGGATGGAAAATTTTAGGCATGTCAAATTAGTCCGGATTTATTGACTTGTGACATTTTTAATGAAATTTTCGATTAATAGATTAAGCATCTGTAGAAACGTCAGATACAAACTAAATTAAAAGCACTAAACGCACTTAGTTTCTTTTCATTAAGCATGTTCACGCCAGGATATCTCGAGAGGTAGGCAGAGGCATAGTAAAATGCCCGCTACTACGACGGTACTAACCGAATACACTAACGGCCAATGTTAATAACGTATCTCTAAGGATGGATTTCAAGCAATCTAGATAGTTGCGTATCCGTCGGTAAACCGACGTAGGATAAATCCTATACCTAATTGCCATGTTTATCTTGTCCACAGATATGTTATTGGCAAGCGATTACATAAAAATGGATCAACATATCAATCTTGGACAGCAAGATTTGGATTAGGATTGATTATTAATATTGGCCGTAAGACCTACAATATAATAGGTCGCAAGCCTATCACCAACCGGGCACATATCCAATCACGGGCAACGTCGTTTTTATTAGAAAACATTTCTATTACTTTTTCCATTAACATATTTTTTGCCTTCGTTGAAAATATTAGGTACTTAAAAATAGTTAAGTAGTTAAATTGGAAAAAAAAAATAGATAAAAATATCCCTTGCGTAGTTAAGTAATTAAAGCATAGGGTATTTTTATCAAACTCCAAAAAGGAGGACGTTATAAATTCAACTTTGTTTTTTTTTATTTTTGCATTTACACTACGCAATCATTAGGCCACTAACGTGCCGATATTGATAAAAATTTATGAATTTTTGATAAGAATTTGATGTCATTGCTATGTTCTTTCAACAATAGTAATAGAAAGAGAAAAAAACCCTTAGTTCTGTTAATTCTATTCCTTGGAAAACGTCGATTGAAATTGTCACTAGTTGATGTCCCGACTAATCTGTCTAAAATTTTCTAACTCTTTTCTCTTTGCTACATTAGAAAAAAATACCATACATCTGAAGTAAGTTTTGTTTGTGCGCAGCAGAATTATCACCGTTGATAAAATGTAGGTATGTGATCCGGGGACCAACTATGTTGGAATCATAAGCTATTATTCGAAAAACAATTATCGAATCGCAACGTGCTAATAATTAATCTACTTTCCCATATTGTGGTTTGCAAATAAACAAGAAACTTTGTTTTTTAGAAATTTCAAAATTCAATAAAACCAGAGATAAGTACATAAATGTATATTCTCTTTGACGAAACGTAGGATTTGTTTAGAGAGATACGTTAATTATGAATATGTATCTCTTGAACAAATCACACTAATTGATTTTACTTCAAAGCAAGCAAATTATATGCTTTTTATGGGTATTACAAAACGATAAAAATACAAATAAATACTTAATTAGATTCTGCAATAAATTTATTATTAAATGTTTATACACCCGGAAATACAGACATATAGGTAGATGTTTATCACACAAATGTTATCGAACCCGAGCTTTGTGGGTTGGTCAGTGGTGTTAGGCGTGTACGCTAACCCCTTGACCAAGAAGGCGATCAAATAAATAAAATATTTTATTTCACTTGAATAATAAATAAATAAATTAATAATAATAAATATCACTGGACAAGTTACACAAATTGAATCTAACCCCAATGTTAGCAAATTAAATGTTTGTGTTAAGGGTGTGGTATGGGTGGGTATAGTCAACGATATTAAAACGTAGAAATATTTATATAGATACCTGAATAAATTGAATTAACACCCAGACACGGAAATGCAGACATTTAAAGCAAATCTTTAGAAAACAAGACTTAGTTTAACTGTTAAAAAATTTATATAATTCATACTAAAATTTTATAATAAGTTTATATAAAAATTGTAGAGCAAAGTGAAAATACAAATTTCACGTGGTAATATTTTACGTCCAATTCAGAAGTTTCGTGCAGGCGCGCTAAACATTTGGTCGCGTCACTAATGTACGTAACCGGCTGAGTCCGGCTCAGTGCTCCACGCTACGAATGCGGGCGCCACTTACTACATGTAGTCACATTTTATTTACTTAACTGAAACTTTGTCAACCATCGATGGTCGATTTAATGTTAAAAAAATTGTGTGTGAAGGATTCTTATTTTGGAACTGAATTCACATTAATGCTAAGAACATATACAAGGTGTTTATGACAGCTCACTGAAAAAAGAAACCATGGACTCGGACCATGATAATGAGTTCAAAACCAAACGTTTTTTTGTGGAAATTTTTTGAATTTTTTTGTGTATTTTTAACATATTTTTTTAAAATTCTTAATACTAATTCTTAAATTCTTAATCACCAAAAACAACCGAAAACACAGCTACAGTTGGAAAATAAATTTAATAAAATAAAAAAGGAAGTAAAATTTAAAAGTATAAAGCAGTCTAATTAAATTCAAAGAAATGCTTAAAACCAGCGGTCCATTCTGAAAACTATTCAGTTTAAACAAAAATTAAATCTGTCACGTAAGTTAAACAATTTTAAATAAAAATACATATAACATTTCCCACAAAAAAATCTTTCGGTTTTGAGCACAACAAAAACATTTTGGTCCGAGTCCATGGTTTTTTTTTGGTGAGCTGTCACTAACACCCGTTACTTTAGGAGACAATTAAATGTTATTTTTCCTGTATGAAGTTGTTTATTTGAAATAACTTCAAATCCCAACCTCGTCCACGTGCCACATTATATATTTTTTTATAAATTGCAGCCTATATGTTATTCTGTGGTATAAACTATATTCCTGTCAAGTTTATCTAAACCCGATTAGTAGTTTTTGTGTGAAAAAGTAACAAACATCCGTTCATCTTTACAATCTTTCGCATGTATAATATTAGTAAGAAACAAGTCAAATTCAAAATGAAGTCGTTTATATCATTTTTTAATTAATGATGAACGTATATAAAGAAGATGTGACGAAATCCGTGATTTCTACTCACAGAATGAGCCAATGTATTATTTATTTATTACTAATACCATTTGGCTGTAAATGTCGCAACCATCTTGTCTAAAACACAATATTATCCGATTAAATTTTCATCAAAAGTACTATCTACTACAGTTTTAAACCAATTTAAAATTATTTGTTAAGTTTATTTCATGTCCAATTCAGAAATTTCAAGGAAGTTAGCGTTAATTCGTGCAGGCGCGGTGAACATTCGGTCGCTGCACTAATATACGTAACCGGCTGCGTCCGGTTCAGTGCTCCGCAGTCGCTACATTTAAATTATGTTTTATTTACTACCTTTCACTCGGTTTGGTATATATTGTTGGCAAAATCCCGTTTGTATTATTTATTTAAATTAGAGAGAAAAGAGGGTAATGGCCTTGTGTTTTAAATTTTAGTAGTTAGAAAATAATAATCTCCTTGTTGATCGAGGGGCTAGCATACACGTCTAACTCCACTAACCACGAGGCTCGGGTTTTGTTTCCGACGGGGGCAGACATTTGTATTGTAAATATTTAAATGGCTGTTTATTAAATTATTCTGGTATCTGTTTTAGTATTTCTATGTATTGGAATAGTTGGCCGACACCCATAACACAAGCTTTTAATTTGCTTACTTTGCTGTTAGATTCAATTTGTGTAAGTTATCCAGAAATGTTTATTGATTGTATTTATTTTAATAATAAATAAATAAATAAACGATTGATAATTTACTGGGTTTTGATTTCGCATTATTTTTCAATGAGTAGACCCGTTTTTATTTTTGGTAAATTTCCAACCAAATTTAAAATAAAGAGAAAGTTCTCAATTTGTTTATATTTTTAAGTGAGTCATCTCATTTTTTTGAAGAAGAATCAATTTTGGTGATTTTGACATTCTTTTTGACGTGCCAACGTCTTATAATTCAATAGCGCCGGCTGCACGCACCAAAAAACATGGCTCATGCGGCATTACCTCGCTCTGAAGCGTTCCATTTAAGTCTTGAAGTGCAAGAGAGAGCGTGGAACGAGCGACAAAGAGGCACGATCGGCCTCCGTTCTTATGACGTTGTATTACATTCAACTATCGTCAGTAAACCGACTTAACAGACAACCGCTTTTTTATTCGAAATCTAGTGCTTTTAACTTCTGGTGCTAGTGGTATCACTTAAATATAATCAGTTTAAACGGTGATTTTTTATATTGCATATTTGACTAGATTCGTTGTTCTAGATATAATATTCTGGAAAAATGGATTTATTTTTTACTTAGACAAAATGACAATTATATAGATTTATCAAAAGCACTATTATAAAGTAATTAAGTGTCTTCTAGACCATGTTACCAAAAGATTTAGGCAGAGCTACAACCACATCACTCGGGTTAGCCGGTATCGGGTGTAATCGGTGTTTACTTTTCGCCAACAAGTACTTATTCAATCAGGCAACAGCATTTTAATTAGGAAATTTAAAAAACACATTTATATTATGACTCGGAAACTGGCATCTTGTGTATTTAACGCCAATTGGCACAAAACCACAAATGCAACTATTTTATAGTCATGGTGAAATTTAACCTGATGAAATAAACTAATGTAATAACAGTTATTGTAATAAATAGATTAGGAAACCACTATTATTCTTATTATAAATAAAACTATGTTTGGGTTAAATGCTAAGCAAAAGTTGACGTGACCAAAAGTTCATATTTTACATCTAATACAGATGTTTCACAGTGGTTTGAATGGATTCGTGCAGGCGCAGTAAATATTTGGCTGCTACACTAATGTACATAACCGGCTGAGTCCGGCTCAGTGTCCCGCACTGTGGACGCAGGCACCACTTACTACATGCACACCAAATTTAACTTACTTACCTTTAACTTTGTCATTTTCTATTCAATGTTGAGAAAACACTGATTAAAAGTTTTAAAATTAAAAAAATAGAAATCACAATTTTTTGTACCTCAAACACAGTATTGCTGAATCTGTAATATACTTTTATTAAGCTTTTTTTCTCCTTAATAAAATTCCTCAATAAAGTAATGTTACAGAGTTTAAAACGAGCAAAAGTTCATATGTTACGTCCAATTCAGAAGTTTCACAGAGGTTTGAATAGATTAGTACAGGCGCGGTAAACATGCGGTGGAAGGAGGACCTGGTCCCACCGGTCCCGGGACAGAGAACGGTGGAGGCCATTAGGCCGGTCCTCCGAGGGTGGCTTTGGGAAGTATCTGCATCATATCAGCAGTCGTGGGAGAGGATCTCTCACTGCCGAGCATTGTGGCTGCGATGCTTGGCAGTGAAAGAACCTGGCAGGCGGTAGTCTCCTTTTGCGAGGTGGTAATAACGCAAAAAGATACTGCGGAGAGGGTCAGAGAGAACAATACCAACTCTCACCCGATCCGGCGCAGGTGGACCGGGAGGGCAAGGAGGCGGCTCGCCCGTCTTCTTAACCCCACCGTAGCGGGGCTGTCGGGGAGAGTCGGGGGACTCTCTCCAGCCAGCACGGCCTCGCACGCCTGGGGGCAACTCCAATGGCCGGAGTCGACCCTCTTACAGCGCAGGAGAAGGGCCGGTGAGGACCGGGCCGAAGCCGTCGGAGTGAGATGGTGAATGCCAACGCTACCCCATCTCGCTCCTAGCCGGGCGGCGCGAAGGTCATAGTGTGGTTTTTAGTCGGTTCGAGTTCGACATAACCTGCTGCTCTCCCCCGAGAGCAGCGGGTATCCGGGGAGATTTTCTACACTTAAAAAAAAGGCGCGGTAAACATTTGGTCGCGTCACTATAGTACGTAGCCTGCTGAGTCCGGCTCAGTGCCTCGCACTGCGGGTGCGGGCGCCATTCACTGCATTTGGATTATTTTTATAAACTAATTTTTACTCTAAATTCGGTATTTATTGTTGAGAAAATCATAAATGCTTTAAAATTTGTATACCTAATTGTGATTGTTGTATTTTTATATTTAATATTTAATAATAATAATTTAATATTTAAAATATTTAATTCAACAAAAACATTATTTGATCAGAAACTACAGTTGGTGTAACTGTGTGATTTATATTGTTTCTAATAAACATTAGTAATAAAACTAATCATTATTACGAAATCTAATAAGAGTTATTAAGAAAAGCGTTGCGAGGAATGCCATTAAATTTTTGTAGAAAGACTTTTGTAGAAAGAATGTTTTCAGTTTTATTTAGTAACCAGCCGACCAGCGAACTTCATGTCGCTTGACATTAACAAGTTATTATGGACAAAATTGAAGTGGTATTTTCCCGATTTCTCTGAATTTTTCCCAATTTTTCTCTGCATATGGTCCTTCTCCTGTCAATAATCATTATAAAACAAAGAACTAGCAAAATTGGTCCATCCGTTTAGGCGTATTGCGATGACCACGCAATTCATTTTTATATAGGTACAAGTATTGATTAGAAGAATAATAGAAATAACAGGATGTTATTTAATGTC
>NJDC01000830.1:154022-164611 GCA_002245475.1 Calephelis virginiensis | reverse complement strand
TTGTTAACTCTTTTTTGTTGTATTGGTTGTTTTTATTTGTATTGTTATTATAGGAATAGGATTATAAGAAGTGAAAAACCGGGAAAATTGCAGTTAAAGTGAGAAAAGCCACGCTTCAATTTTGTCCATACAAACTGATAGTTATTGTTAATGTCAAGCGATACGAAGTTCGCCGGATCGGCTAGTATATACAATTTAATCCCCATTTCGCATGGTCATCGCATCAAGCCTGAGCGAATGGACGAATATCGCTAATTCGAAAACTGTTAGGTAGCTGTTCATGTCATACGATACGCAGTTCGCCGGGTCGACTAGTCACTACATAGTATAAAACAAAGTCACTTCCTCTGTCCCTATGTCCCTTTTTATGCATAGATCTTTAAAATTTTGTAGCGGTTTTTTTTTAATGATATTGGAAGGCAAACAAGCAGACGGATTTCCTGATGTTGAGAAATTCACGCCGCCTAGAGACACCAAAGGTGGTAATGGTGCGTTGCCAACCTGAGGCCGGGATGTTAGGCCTCGAGCAAAAGTAAGTTTACTGGCTACCTTACCCTCCGAACCTGAACACGTCGTGACGTTATGGCGGCAGGAATAGGTAAGGCGGTGGTACCAATCCGGACGAGTCGCTGCTAAACTCTACCACCTAGTCAGATGTCACGGTGTTAATGACGGTGAGCCTATGCTCGCCTTTTACGAGCTGCCTGGCAAGGAAGGCAGATGGTCTATTCTACAAAGGAGCCCGGACCAACACGGTTTTTTCAATGGATAAAGTGATTGAAGAGGAAGGTTTATATGTATATTTTATACCCGTACGAAGCCGGAGCGGGCCGCTAGTTTTCTAATAAGATCAACTTACAACTAAGTTTTTACCTATCACATTGTAGGACTTAACATCTTCGGCTGGGTGTCATGATGCCCCTGCCAACTTATTCAGGCATATAAGCGTGAAGATACTTTAATTATTACAGGTAATCAGAAGAAGAATATTTAAAGTGTATTTTTTCCGACCTCGCACGATAAATAACACGTACAAGCGTTAATCGGCCGCCAAATTGTAAAAGCAAAGAATATCGTTCAAACCGATTTGAGCTGCGGCTGCGAGAGGTTTGGCCATGATGGGGGCTGTGATACCTCAGGACGATTTGTTAAACGTGACGCAAGACACAATCAAATATGTTCGAAGACAACACAATTTAAGTATCGAGAGAATAAACGAATCGATGGACATATTAACCACTTGGATCCAAAAGCAAACGCATTTCAAGAAGAAAACATTCCGTAAGTATTATCCTGATTCTTGTCATGAATCAGGGATATATTAAATGTAGATTTTTTTTATTTACTAGCTGACCTTATCGACGTTAACGATGAATATTTTTTAACGTTAACATTCTCCTGACATTAACTATTACATTAAAAAAGAATTAGCTAAATTGGTCCATCCATGATGCGTGATGCGGTGACCAAGGGAAATGAGGATTCATTTTTAACTAACTCCAAAACACCAGAAATTCCATTGTATGTTATGTTTTTGTAAATTTGTTACGTGATTACTCGGCCAATAGCCGACCGATTTTGAGGGTTCTTTTTTGAATAATTCCGAGGTGGTCCCATATTAATTTTATTATAATCGATGTGGGCAACAAAAACAAAAAATGATAATGCGTTATTAAGTATAACTCAAAACTACTAGTAGGATGCTGATAAAATGAATTTTCGGATAATTTCTTATCTTTCAAAAAAATAATTATCAAATTGCGACTTGGTACATATCTTATATTTAATTATGGAGAATTTGAATTAAATGTTGTAGTCGATTTTTGCAGTTTTACTGCGCTTAATTTGTATAATATATAAGAAAGAAAGATTTTTTTTTATTTGCTGAATATGTCTGTAAATGAGATGTTACAAAAATATTTAAGTAAGTATATCAACATATTCTACCATATTTTGGTGTGCAAATATTTTAACATTTATAAAAAATATTATTAAATTGCACGTGCTTTAACTTTTAAGCCAATTATTTACATTTATAACTAGTTTAATTATTTATTACCAACACATTTAAGAACTATAATTAAATTTAGCCCTGTCTACCGTAAAGTACCACCGTTTGCAAACCTAGCCAGTCGAGAGAAGAAACGGCGAAACAAACTGCCCTGGCAGCCAGTAGTATAACATATCGTCCTTGTAGTACCATCGTTTCCAAACATAGCCCGCTTTCTGAAATTATAACAAACTAGCTGCTACCTGCGGCTTCGCCCGCGTTTTCACAGAAACCTGGTGTGCGATCGGGATTAAAAATAGCCTATATGTTAATCCAGGTCACAATCTATCTGTCTTCCAAATTTCAGACAAATCCGTTCAGGCATTCGAGCGTGAAAGAGTAACAAACATCCATACATCCATACTTACAAACTTTCGCATTTATAATATTAATAGGATAGGATTATTATTATTATTATTACAAACATTATATTATTTATGCTTGTCTGCAAGAAAATTTTTAACACTTATAATATGTCTTCTCTACTAACAAGTCAAATACCTTCTTTTGAAATCCTTTTAATGGCAGCCATTTAAGATTATCAGGAATCTGGTTGTATATACGAATCGACATGCAATATGTATTAGTTTTGTAAATATTGAGTTTTAGGTTAGGCACATGGAGTATATTACTATTTCTAAAATGTGATAAGCCTTGGACTTCAGCATTTGTTTGAAACAAATGATGATGTTTTTTTACAAATATACATACAGCCAGAATATATAGACAAGGTAAAGGTAATATTTTGAGAGACTTAAAAAGTGGCTTAAATGAATGCAACTGATTAACACTACATATTGCTCTTATACACTTTTTTTGAACTCTAAAGATTTAAATTAGTTCTACAGAATTTCCCCAAACAGGAATACCATATTGCAAAACAGAAGAAACATACCCATGATATGCTAAAAGAGATGCTTTTAAGCCTGACACTTCTCTTATTCGTCTTAACAGATATATAAACCTATCAATTTTGTTACAAAGTGAATCAATATGCGACTTCCAATTACAAAATTTATCAATTTTTATTCCTAGGAAGTTTGTAAAATCTACATTCTATATAGTAGTATTATTTTAAAAAAAACATTTAATTTTTTAAGATAAGATTTCACTGGTGGGTAAAATGCTGTCCTCCTACATATTTAGCAATTGCCACTATCATACTACCTTAACATCAGTGCTCACCATTGTCACATTCCGTGCCGTCGGCCATAAGATAGAGACGCTTCAGTAACATTTATGGTGTCTATAGACAACACTACTTATACATAAAACAAATATTATTTACGGTGTTTACAAATGACGTAAAAACGGCTTTGGTTCTCATTTCGACTGTTACATTTTTTTGTAGTTTACGCGTAACTTTTAACATCGTGGGTTGATATTGGATTTTTATTTATTGGATAGGGGTACTGAATAGTTAAGAAAAAAAAAAGAAAAAAAGAAAGAGTGGTTTAAACAAATGAAAAACCTAACCCAAGGGTACATACTATCAACACTCGTAACTTTTTGCAGAGTAATACAATTTTAAAACTTCTTTTTTTAATAGAGTATGCTTTAAATTTACTCCCATGACAATTTTGAATAAAATAGGGTAGGAATATAGGATATGATTTTTGTGTCTTATTATTATTGGGTATAAAATTCGGGTACAAAAAAGTATCAAATACACTCTTTAACCTAAATCCATCTAACTAAAAACTATTTTTTACAGAGTGGCCCGACTTTGGTTTTTTTAGCTTGAATGTATTTCCAAGGGAACTTCTTAAGAGTTGAGTTTTAATTATAAAAACCCAAACTTATGAGTAACATAATGTAACTAATAGACGAGTAACCTAGTTATTTCTGTGAATCAATACGCCTAAATTTTTACAGAGTAGTCCGGTTTTGATAATTCTTTTTTTATTGAATACTAGCTGCCTGTTCCGGCTTCGCTCGGATGGTATTTTTTTATCTTAAAGTACATAGGTTAATAATTTTAATTACTTTCATTCTATGGAAAAGTGGTTATAATGGCTAAAATATAAATGTTTGGTTTAAACTATCGTGGACTTTTTTGTAGGCATTATTGAGTTCTACAACTTTTCTATAGAAGTCAACCATACATCTCTTACCATTTAAGCAGAGTTTGCGAGAATTGTTTACGTACGGCAGTTTTTTCGTCGACTTACTCCACAATTTTCACTACCACGAAAAATACTATCTATTTTCCGGGATAAAATATAGCCTATAGGATTCGGAAGAATCCCTCTAAGTAATGGTAAAAGAAATTTTGAAATCGGTCCAGTAGTTTTTGAGCCAATACAAACATACAAAAATAAAAAGGTTTCCTCTTTATAATCTTACATATAAAATTCTCGTGTCACAATGTTCGTTCCCGTACTCCTCCGAAAGGGCTTGACCGACTCTCATGACATTTTGTGAGCATATTGAGTAGGTCTGAGAATTAGCCAACATCTAATTTTCATACCCGTAAGTGATAAGGGTGACTCATCCCATTTTTTTTAAAATAAATCACATTAAAAATATAGCAGAATAACGTCTGCCGGGCCAGCTAGTATTAGTATAGATACGTATCCTTAAGTTGGTTCCATTCCAATTTGGAATAAAAATTCCAACCCCCAGAGGTTAAATTATGAAAGAAGAGGTTAAATAAAATTAAATAAATAAATAAATTAATTATTAACATAATTATCGCTTCTGTGGTCTAGCGGTCCGGGTGTTGGACTTGACTGCATGAGGTCCCGGGTTCGAATCCTGGGTCGGCCAACACAAAGAAAATTGGATTTTTCCAATTTTCTAATAAAAAAATGTTGGTCGGGATTGGAAATGAGCCCGGTTGGCGATAGGCTTGCCACCTATCACATTGTGGGACTTAGTGTCTTCGGCTAGTCGTGGGTGCCTTGGTTGTACCTCTGCCTACCTCTTCGGGGATATGGGTGTGAAGATACTAAATAAATTAAGAAGGTTAAAAGACTAACCTTTTTGTTTATTGTTAAAACAAACTTCTTAGGAGTGGAGTTTGATTGCTTGTTCACTCAGTGGCTTCTATTTATCACAACTTTTTACATAGTAGTCCAATTTTGAAACTTTTGAAGTGAAAACTTCTTTAGCGGCGTTGTGCACTTTTTTTGGAACGGGTAAAAACTTCTAAACTCGAGTCAAGACACGTGACCTGATCGAAAATTCGTAAGACGGCGCAAGGTGCTTGCGCGAATGTTCGTGTTGTCATGTTTGTGTACGATAGCGCAATAAATGAAAATTGTATTCTACCACATAAAAAGTACTATCTTTCATACTGATGATAAAGCAATTCATGCAAAATTATTCCCTAATCATTCTAAAATATCAAAAATGCACAACGTTATTAATTAAGTTTTCACTTCTGCCGGCACTCCCAGAGGGGGACCCGAGGTTTTTTTTATTAGATATGAAACCAACTTCGAATATATCCTACTTCGAAGTTGGTTTTATATCAAATTGAAATACTGGGTATGATTTACTGTATACCTAATACCTTTTAAGGAGCAATCTTTCTACATAAATACATTATGAATCTCGGAAATGGCATCAATTATTTTCATGTAAATATGAAAAAGAAAATTTAGCTCTGGGAGTAGGAAAGTAAATTACTACGAAAAAATAATTATTATAACCTAAAAGACTAAATGTAAGTTCAGAAATAAAAAATAAACGATATGCCTTTTTATAAGCATTAATTTATCATTTAATTGATAGTTCTTAAACTATTTTAATGGATACCAAAGTAATTGTAACTGCTCAAACCTACCAATGAAGATAATTAAATTGTTATATATAACCAAATAAAGTCAATAATAGGACAACGAGAAATCTCCAGCGATAGACAAAAACATTTATGGGTATTTTTGTGCATTTAACGCCGATGTAAACTATTAAGGTTCCCATTACAATAGTGAACTTAGTTATTAAGGTTAATAAAAAGGATGTGTGTGTGTCATAACTTTTAAACGAATAGACCGATTTGGATACAGATTTTTTTATTACAAAGCTAACGTAATGGCGATAGTTATTACGTACATTACGGATTGGTTTTGTCGGGGATTATTGGACATTTTTTATGATATGAATATATCCTTAAATAAACGGAGACAACACAAAAATGATTAATTTAGTTTTAGAGTGTTATCAAGGTTTTTTTCAGTTGTAACACTAACTTATTTTTTTAGTTTAAATAAATAATAACAATAATTATTCTTGATTGTACACAAGTGAAATAACACAAACGAAATAGCAACTTTAGGAAAAAAATTACAATAGGCGAGTTTTCTCGTGAAGAGATTTCTTACATCTAACCCTAGAACGAAAATTTGAACTTAAATTTATTCTGGTTGTAGTGTACAAATAAGCAAATAAAACTAAACTGCAAATATATAAATATTGTATACCATAATTTCTAGATGATGCGTTAATTCTAAGTAAATACGAGAGTACCTTATTAGTCATTTGTTCCGAGTGACGCTGTTTTTTTTTTAAAGTAAAAACAAATAATTGAGAAGGCGGGTTCATGGCGGCATATTTCACTTGTGAAAAATTATTCCCTTTTATTAGTATAAAATTAAAATAATGTAATTAGTATCTAATTAAAGACTTTAATAAACTCAAAATAAATAACTCATGGTTTTAGTAATATGCAAGTATATAAGTTATCGATTTATGCATAATTATTTTTTTACAAAGTCACTATTTGATATCTCATTGTTTCTTCGTTGAACAATGAAATAAACGGCGTTTAATAAAATTAACAAACCCTCAGTTAGGGTTTAATTAAACACAATCGAATCCTTTGCAAAACATTATTTGTTTTAATATAAAACAGATATATAATTTAAGCAGACGACCCTGGCAACACCAATTAAGAATTGCATATTTTGTAATCGATTTAAATATGTGCATAAAAATGAATACTTTTTAAGTGGGCTTGTGGTGACAATTTGTACTAATAGTTGCCCGCGTGGTTAATTGTCCCACAGGAACACTTTTTTGGGACAAAAACTGTTCTATGTGTTAATCTAAGTTACCCTCTATGTGTGTGTCAAATTTCATAAAAATCGGTTAAGCAGTTTTGCGTGAACAAGTAACAAAAAACTAAAATACAAACTTTCGCATGTATAATGTTAGTAGGAAATCGAGGCGAATATCTTTTTGTGTAATTGCTTGTTCAAACATGCCCATCTTTGGAAGTGTCAGTTATAGTAGGGGAGCACGAGTGATGATTTCGCTCATTACTTCAATGTGTCAGAAAATTATTTAGGGAAAACTTAGTTATCTGATTAGTTAAAGAAATCTTTTGCATTAACATCATGCTTCACCATATAAGTTAAGATTAAATAATAATTGCTTTTATTGAAATTAAATAATAAGTGAATAATAGCACTTACTTTCTTAATAAAGAGACTTAAAGAATTTAAGTTGATATTATAGTCTGTTTCACAGGGTAATGAAGACTATAATACTAAGTTGAATCTTGAATAAATTTTAAATTTTAGACTTTATTTATAAATTTTGTTAATAATTATAATTACTACATAATTTTTAATGCTTACATATTTTTTACATAAAATTATAATTTTAAAAAATATGCTTAATAGAATTCGTAAGAATTCGTGTTTAAGCCTGTAGTATTTTTTTTAAATTAAAAATATGTATTAGTAGGAACTTTATAGATTTTGATGCAACATAAATTACATTCTAAGTTTTAACAACAAACCTATTCTTTAAATAATGAATAAATAGTAGTCCAACAGCAGCAACTTATCTTATAATAACTTATAAAATCTTTAAAAATATAGAAAAATATTCAAAAGCGTCTCATGAATCTATTTATAATATTACATTTTTTACGACGAACTTTGTTTCGCTGAACTTATAATATTATACATGAGAAATAATAGTTTTTTTTAATAATTGTATTCTAAATCAAAGATGAATTTTGAAAAGAAGAATTTTGAAAGAAAATTAACGCCCTTCACAAACTTCCAACCTTGTTAGATAGGGGTAACTTATTTTTATGGCTTAAAACATGGAACAAGTACATGGTTTTTATTACTCTCATGGTTTACAGGTCTGTCGCATTCATGTAGCCGGCCGGAAGTACTAATGCGCAAGTCCAACGGTTACCCTATCCTTGAGACCGAAATATGTAACTATGGCCGCAGGGATAGGTAAAGCAGAGGATACCTATCCGACAAGTTGCTGCACAACACTCGACCCATTTAATCTCTTTTGATCTTGTTAGTAATGACTTTTTCACTTAAACAAGCTACCTGGCTACAAGGCAGATTGCCTACTTTACACAGAACACTAGCCACTTTTTGCGATTCAAGTACCTATGTCGATCACGGATTTTTTAGAAAAAATGTATAAAATCCTACAAAAACAGATAAAGTTTCACATTCATGCTATTAGAAAAGAGTTTTCACTTTGTAGTCTACATAGACTCAGACGACGTACGTCTTACAGAGTCTCATATCACAACCAGTAGTAAAAAACCTTATGTAATGTCAAAGGCGATAGTTATTTCAGCAATACAATATGAGACTTCAACTAACGTCTTAAGTTTTAAATTTCATTGACAAGCGTGAGGCTTAAAAAAAATCTGATCTTTTGCTACATATCTTACTTGTATCATCTAGAGCACAGAACAATATTACTCACAGAGAGTAAGAAAATTGATGCCAATTATGAGGTACCTGCGCGAAGCGTTAGATTGGAAGCTGATTACGATGGTGTACATGGCTTTATGCCGATCTGTAATAGATTATTGTATTCTTGCTTGGGGAGGCGTTTCTACTTCAACCTTAATTACTCTCGAAAGAGCACACAGAGCACTCTTGAAAGTAGCATTAAACAAACCTATTAGATATCCTACTGAAAACTCCTACTCTGATACAGAACTTCTAAATATAAGACAATTATATTAGTTAAGGGTAGCAATGTGTGTTCATAAAAATGTAACTAAATCCGACAAATACCAATCAATGCTTAAGCAAAGAGTTTTTAGACTCCCTAATTCAACACCGAAAACAACCTTTGCCCAGCGATTTAGTGACTTCCTGTTTCCACATATTCATAACAAGCTACTCAGATTATTTAATTTTAGAAACGATACTGTCAGAAAAACAAAAATGTTATTATCAAAAGAACTGTACACAATGTCGTTCGAAGACACTGAAAATTTAATTAAAATCGATAAATAAAGTATAATCCGTACGCAATATCTTTATAAGTAATTAAGAAACAAAAAAAAAAATAACTGTATTAAAATTGACTAGCCGTAAGCTTAGTTATGTTAAACGTAACTTCTCCCCCACAGGACAGGCTCAGGCTAGTGTGGGGGCCAGAAAATTGTAATAGTTTGTAACTTGGTTTCTGCTAAATAAATATTTTTATTTTTATTTATATATACATCTACCTATATTCATATCAAATTTCACCACAAACGGTTCAGCGGTTTAGAAAGACAAACAGACTTTCGTATTGGTAATATTACATAATATGTATATATATTATAATATTTATAAATCAAAGCTAGTCAATAAATACATTTTTTTTGAAACTGACATCATACGAAAGGCTGAGGAATGGAAATGTATGTTTAAGGTTTTTAATATGTTTTTGTCATGGACTTAAGTTACTAGCACAATTCAAGTTAACTTAATTTGTATCAAGTTATAATTCGATTATTTGAAATCGGTCATAATTATAAGAAAATGGTCATATGTCATCTTGCGGACAATGTTAATGTATCTCTAAAGATGGATTTTAAGCAATCTAGATAGCTGTGTATCCGCCGGCCTATCGTATACCTAATTGCCAAATTTATTATGTCCACAGATATGTTATTGGCAAGCGATAACATAAAAATGGATCAAAATATCAATCTTAGACAGCAGGTTTTGGATTAGGATTGATTATTAATATTGGCCATTAGTCTATACTGTAAATCTGTAAAGTCGAGGTGTTAGGTAAAGCGGTGGCATCCTTACATGCGCTCATTGAGATTTCTGCGGTACTAAGAAAATACAGTTGTATTGTTTTGTCTTCGATAAACAATAAATCTGATTTGTATTTTAAATTCATACAAATCAGAAGTTCATTTTTTATTAGAGATAGACTTGCCCTGTTCCTGTCTTCCCGCCACTTGCAATTCATAACAGAAAATATCCTGTGAATGCAGAATTGACAGGAATAGATAGAAGGAAGGTGTAATCTTACGCTATTTGGCAACATATTGTCAGTATTTTAATATGCTTTGTGAAGTGGTTTTATTAGTAAAACATCTTGAATACTTTACTTTAGACCATGTTTCATTCATTATATCCATTTCTGAATAAAGCTTGTCCATGCCAAGTTTTTCTTGTAAATTTAGAATTTGTAATAAATACTGTCTCAAATTTATCAAACGAAAGCTCTGGTTTTAAATTGAACCCCTGAATTTTGAATAACCAGTTAGTTTCTTTAAAATTATATCACTTATTAAGACATGCTATGCATTTAT
>NJDC01000830.1:133009-147602 GCA_002245475.1 Calephelis virginiensis | reverse complement strand
GGCCTCAGGTTGGCAACGCACCATTACCACCTTTGGTGTCTCTAGGCAGCGTGAATTTCTTACCATCAGGAAATCCGTCTGCTTGTTTGCCTTCCTATAACATAAAAAAAACTTTATTCACGATGCGCCAAAACTCCGTATTCTGTATTAGATGAACATAAAGATTTAATGCCAACTTACACCGTGGAGTTATTTAGTCTATGGGTATTAATACGGATCATGTTTATTGATTTTAGTTTTGTGCTATTCGTAGATGACGGCAGCTTTTGTGTGTACACGCTTGTTTAGCAATATACAGATAACATGGTCGAAAGACGTAAATATTACGTCATTATTTGTGTTGTTAACTATTAAGATAAATGGAAAAATAAGTAATTGTCGTGTCAGTTTGCTTTTAAGACTACTCAAACATTTATACTTATACAATAACATGTACTGACTAAATGACTGGTTCATCGTCGCCGAGCAAAAACCATGAAAGTTACAGGCATGGTCAGTACGGACGTTTCATTGCGTAGGCACACACTAGGGACGGAATTTTGGAAATTCTGCCAATATGGGGGTTAAATATAAAATGTGGGCCCATAATACAAGCATATAATTTATTTACTTTGGATTGATTCAGTTTGTGTGACTTGTCCAGGGATATTTATTATTATTAATCTGCATAAAATATTTGTATGAAAATTTTAAACAGCGCCTCTACTGGTAACTAAGAGAACTAAAATGCAGACCAACGCGCTATTGATTTCAATATACGTAAATTACCGAATCTAGTCTTTTGCAACTCATGGCAAAGACTCAATGTTTATTTTAACATCTTCTTTGTTAGATGGTTGGATTTGATTGAGTTGAATAATATTATATGTTAATCTCTCCTCTTAATATTATTAAGGATAGATAATATTATAAATGATATTACAAATGAGAAAGTTTGTTTGTTACTCTTTCACGCAAAAACTGGTAAACCGATTTTTATGAAATTTGACACACACATAGAGGGTAACTTAGATTAACACAGGATAGTTTTTGTTACGAAAAACTGTTCCTGTGGGACCATTAACCATGCGGGCAACTTCGCGGGCAACAGCTAGTAAGTAACATATTTTTGTTGCAGCACGAAACTTTTTAGAAAAAAGCCTTATAGCACGAAAGGGGTCAGTGGAACAAACAAAGGTGCTACTAGACAAATACTGCTCTATGAGGACGCTCATGCCAGAATATTTTAATGTGGACAATGTAAAACAGGATGAAAGAATGTTGGACCTGCTACAAAATTACGCGTTAGTATTTTTATTTTACAATACATACATACCTTAACACCAAGTCCCTTGAGGAGTTGGAAGAGAGTATCGAATGCCAAGTTTAACGATCCTTGATTGATCTGTATAGATCATTTAGCAGTTGAAATATTGACTAAATTGATATAAAAAGCGAATGTGGATTGAAGTAGATACCTCGTGACCTGGGTTGACATTTCAACAACAATTCGCTCGGGTAGTATCTGAAGGTAGTGTCTACAATCCTTAAAACTGGCGTGTTTATATAAAAAGAGTAATTAATGTTTTTATTTTAAACAACAATTAGTCTACCTTTGGGTACGTATACTCGACGGATACCATTTCGTTCTACTGAAATAGAAGTATAAAATAATTTGACAGATTCCTATTAAACTACACTTTACGGGTGCGATCTGTGGATTATTTTAAACCTATCTTTTAAATCGTGAGAATGCGATAGTGTCCGTAGAGTACACGTGTCCAAAGTACATTTGATTACGATTGACAAAATCACTTTCATTTGATCACTATCCAAAATTAAATGATCGAGTCTTAATCATCTTTCTTTCTTTCTTTAGGTTTTGGGTATCACGTTAGTATTTAGCCATTAGTCAAGTAGAAATTTGCATAAAATTTTATATCAATCTCAATTAATTTTAATTAATCATTAGTCATAAGTCGTCAGGAAGTCATGTCAGGCTTTTGGGTAAAGCGGTGGCCTGTTTACTCAAGCTCATGCAATGAGATTTGGCGGCAACGAGGAAATACACGATACGCTAATTTCTTCATGATTATTTCATTTGTGCACGTTCCCTGAACAAAATTGTACAAAATGCCACCAAACTTGACTAATTTCACTCAATATCAAGACGAAATTCAATAATTATGAAAAAACTTCGACCATCTTTTCTCTCGATGGCGCCAAAACATCTTAATCATCTTTTAGATTTGATCATATGGGAATATCATAAATTCGTATCTTTTAAAGAGTCTTGAACTCTGTAATGTGTAATTTTTAGTTAAACTAAAACGAACCATTGAGGTCGAATGCTAGTATGGGTCACGATTGTTCCAGCGCGCTGTACAAACGCGCAAGTGCCGCAAAATTAAGGGCCATTACAATATTTCTCACGAGTTGAAAATTAGTTGAAGCTTGATCGTTGTAACAAAATGACCGCAGCAGTGGCTGTGACCCAAACGTCTATTAAAATGTCTTTTGACTCGATTATCAATCTTCTAGGTCACAATCCACCAGGGTCACCACAAAAGAATGACCGACATAGCTCTGCTTTAGTTGCCCCTAGATTTTAGAATTAGTTTTGAAAAATAGCAATTTTACTTTTTATCCTTTAATAATTAAAAGATCCTTCGTTTCCGATAGAAAAAATATATACAAGGATTAAAAAGTCTCAGGTTCAAGTGGATTGTATTTGTTATAGTCAGGAAATCTTTCTGCTTGTTCGTCTTATATAAAAAAAAGTATTTTGCCATAAATTACGATAGCTAATTAAGTGTTTGTTCGTCTGAATTACGTACTAGTATAAATCAAAGCTAAATAAAATCAAAATTTAAGAAAACAATAACACGTCATCGCTTCATGGTCAAAGTAATAAGTTTAACTTAAATGTCCATTATGATATCCGTCTGCTTGTTTCTTAGTATACTTTGAGTATACTATACATGCTTACGTATAAATTAGACCCTTAAAGTATGAATATATTTTAATTGACCGCCTCTTTGGTCGAAGGGCTAACTCTACTGACCAACTCAGGTTCAGGAGGCTCAGGTTCGATTCCCGACAGGTGCAGACCTATTTATGAGACGAATATTCCGTCTGCATTTCCGGGTCTGGGTGTTTATTAAATTTATTCTGGTATCTATATCAGTGTTTCCAGGTATTAAAATTTTTGGCTAACACCCATGACACAACCTTAAAATTTGCTTACTTTGTGGTTAGATTCGATTTGAGTAATTTGTCCAAGGATATTTGTTTATTTTATTTTTCTTAAATTGTTCAACACGAATACCGACGCATTTTATGTAGGTTTAGATAGAAAAAATATTGTTCTGCTGACATATGATTTTAGAAGGGATTACGTTCTAAATATTGCATAATATAAAGTTATTATCTATAAAAAAATCCCGTGTTGGTCAAGCCTACTGAGTAGAATGGTCCATCTGCCTCCCTGTTGGCAAGTAAAAGAAGTTCACAGGCTGTAGGTCGTATAAACAAGACCATTGGTGGTAAAGTGCTATGCAGTAACTTGTTTAGGTAGAGGTACCCTTACCTACTCCTCCGCCATGATGACTCTGTGATGTTCCGGTTTGGAGGGCAACACTAGCTGGTAGACTTAAAAATAAAAATTGACAGTTATGGAAAAAAATGCCTCACGGATTGTACTTTACTATAATTCGATATATCGTTATTATTTGCATTTTGAACCTATTTGACAAAAACAGGAGTGCATTGATCTTTGAAATTTGAATTATTTGATGTTTGTGAGTGTAGTTACATGTAGCAGTTATTAAATAATCCAATTTTTTTACATTACAGCCATGTGATCTACTTGCCGATGTTAACACCAAATAAACAGAGGATCTTTATTGTCAAACTCATTGGAAATGAATACACACCTCAAAATATAACGAATGCGTACAAGTTTGCTTTACTAGTAAGTTTAAAATATAAGTTTTTGTTTAAGTAATATCCAGCCTTGTGACAAATATTGGCATTGCTAGCCCAGCTTATTCTCTCGACTTTGTGTCTTTTCTCTAAACTTTAAAAGATTTTAGGTATATGTATGATTAATAAAAAATGTAACGATAGTCTCATGCAGTTTGACCTGACTGCATTTTCAGAACTGGGTATTTATTAAATTTATTCTGGTATATATTTAAGTATACACCCATAACACAAGCATAATATAATTTGTTTACTTTGGGGTTAGATTCTATTTGTCTAACTTGTACAGGGATGTTTATTTATTTAAAAGTAATATTTTATGAATAGACTAATATGCTATAAAGGTAAGCTTTTTATCATAATTATACTTTCATTCTACAGACTTTTATCAAGCTATGTGTATGTCCTTAAAAGTAAGATGCAACATACGCGTTGAAGTCTAATATATGAGTCTTAATGTTTTTTTATTTGAATCGCCTCTGTTGTATAGCGGTCGATTTGTTGGATTTAATTTCATGAGGTCCCGGGTTCGATTCCCGGGTCGTTCAACAAAAACAAAAAAATCCAATTTTCTAATAAAAAATGTTGCTAGGGTATTGGATATGGGCGTGAAGATACTTATTTACTTATTTATTTTAAAATGAAGCATGAATTCGATTTGAAGTGAATCTAATAACAAAACGTACCTACTATAATATTTAAACTGTGTGTGTGTATGTGTGTGTGTGTGTGTGTGTGTGTGTGTGTGTGTGTGCGCGTGTGTATGTGTGTGTGTGTGTCTTTGGAGTGAATCTAATAACAAAACGTACCTACTATAATATTTAAACTGTGTATGTGTGTGTGTGTGTGTCTTTGGAGTGAATCTAATAACAAAACGTACCTACTATAATATTTAAATTGTGTGCGTGTGTTTGTGTATGTGTACACGCGTAGGAAGTAAACTTCTGCATCATTTTTCATGGAGCGTAAAATAAAAGAATTTAATGTAACATTAAAACGCGTGTTGCGCGAGGTGCAAGCACCTCAAGATCTTATAGCTAGTTCTTAGCAAGGCAAGAATGCAAATGAACACGAAGTATTTTTTTGTGGAGAATAACTAGAGGTCAATGAACGTCATACAGAAATGTGGCGGCGAATTTTTCTCGTCGATAAAGATGTTCCACTTCAATAAATATTAGAAATAATACCAACCCTTGCACTAAATAAATTTGAGCTACTTTCTTTCCAGGTGACTGAATACATAAAATCAAATGATTACTCCGATGGCCTAATACTTATATTTGATTTTTTGGAAACTTCAATTATGGATTTATTATCGAATGTGAACTTCCTTGAATTCCGACAAATCATATCATTTTTTATGGTAAGCCATCTTTAGTAAGTAAACGTATTATAAAACTGTAGAATAATTGATTCTGGATATTAAAGATAATTAAAAAAAGTGTGTGTACTTATGTACACGCGTTAGAAGTTATACTTCTTCGGCGTAATAAGATAAAAATCTTTGCAAAAACTAAAATGTTATCTATAGCTAACTTCATAGCTAACTTCATCATGTCGGTTTTTCGTGACGGTGTGCGCGCGCATCGTAAAAATTTACCCTCATCATTTTTTCCTAACGCGCCAAAAGAAGTATAACCTCAAAAATAAAGGTGTATGTGCGATTCACATACGATAGAAGTTAAACTTCAGTAAATCGAAAAAGAATGAGATGAACATATATTTGTGTCTCTTACCTGTCGTTTTCCCGTTGCACACGTTTTGAAATCACAATGATTCTAAAGAAGTTTCACTTCAAAAAGTCACGAATAATTAATAAGGGAATAAATACGCATTTTCAGAGTTCTTCTCTCTGTCTGTCTGAATCCCGATCGCGATTTACTGCGAATGTACAAAACCAACCGTACCTTAATTTTATAGGCTACTTTTTATATCATCGTATACTAAAGGGGTTTCCCATGGGTGAGACGTAAAAATCAAAACGTCAGTTATTTAATTGACGCGTAGTTCGGTTTTAAGCATTCTTGTTTTGTACAGTAGTATGTGTTTTAGAGATTGTCCCGTAGCTTTTTTCGAAGTCATAAGTTTTGTAGTTTAGAAATTACAATATTTAGTATGAAATAACCAAATAAATAGAACTCTGGAATGTAGAGTGTATCATTTTATTTTCAAGGTTATCTTAAGCTTGTTGAGTGGACTTTGTAAAAAATTACAACCAAACCAGAATTATGAATGCGAAAGTTAGTTTGTCTACTATGACTTATACCTTATTGCCTACAAATTTGAATAGGGTTACAGATTCCTGCAGCCAGTCATAAACGAAGTCCCGGCTACGGCTAGATAATGTTTTTATTTTTTTGTTAATGGGTCACCACCACTACCACGGTGGGTCACCATCTGCCATTAGCGAAGCTTAATAATTAATCAAAATTGGGCTTGACAAATCAGACATCAGTTATCATAAAAAAATATGTATTGGTCTTGGGTAAATTGGTGGCCTCCTTATTCAAGCTCATTGGGTGAGACTTAGCAGCAATGAGGAAATACAGATTTCTTTATAAATATTTAATTTGTGCACTATAAAAAAAAAAAAACAAAATCGTACGAAATGAAACTAACGTTGATTTACATTTCAACATGAACAAAAACCTTCTAAAATCCTTTCTATTGTTTGCGCTAAAACTCTTTTTATAGTCTTGGAAAACAAATCTAAAGAAAAATTTAATATAACTACAACCTACCAACTAAGGTACAATTTTATCAGTTACTTTATTCTCCAAAATAAAATATAATAAGAATGAGAACTAAGTTTATATCACCAGGAATATATTAAGCTCAGAAACTACTTTGCTTTTAATATAAAAGGAAATGAATACAAATAAAATTTATTATATGCTGAATATGTGTGAATAGGAGTTATTACAAAACTATTTATCAACACTTATACCACACTGTGATATGCAAATTCTTTTAAATTTGTGGATGTTTTTAAAAGCAGGTTTTAATATTTGAATAAAATTTAAAATATAATTAGGGTTAACACTGTTTTGGGGTAAACTACCACCGTTTCCAAACCTACCTACGTTTGTGGAACAAGCAATGTGTGCAAATACGTTCACCATTAGGGATGCTAAGGTTTATGCTAAGTTAAAAAGTAAAAAAAGTAGGACCAGAGTTTTGATTCCTAAGTGTGATAAGTGCAGTAACTCGCCCAGGTAAGGATCTATCGCTTTACATACTTTTTTTTATATGGTACTGGAAGGCAAACAAGCAGACGGATTCCCTGATGGTAAGAAACTCACGCCGCCGCTAGTCACCAAAGGTGGTAATGGTGTGTTGCCAACCGGGATGTTAGGCCTCGAGCAAAAGTAAGTTTACCGGCTCCCGGTTATGGCGTTGACACTGTCATGTTCCAATCTGCAAAAGGATAGCAAATCCACTATAACATCTATGGTGTCTACGGCAATGTTTTACTAGAAGAGAAGTAAGAAGGGTATTTGCAGTCTTTTGCCACAAAAATAACTTTAATTTTCTGTCAAGTCTCTTTGTCAACTGTCAGTGTAAGTCATATTAACCCTAAACCGCTCACGTCCCAAAGTTGGGTTCCAGGATTTTCAGGTAATACTTGTAACGCTGTTTGTTATTTATATAAAAGACTTTTGTTTTATTTTACAGGAAGGTATCGGAATACGACTAAAATCAGTTCACATTTTGACAACATCGAAACTAGTCGAGACTTTGCTGTCGATTGTCAAACCCATGATTACTAAAAAACTTGCGTCAAGAATTCAAGCACATAAAACTGTTGAAGAATTACATGGATATGTACCTCGAGACACACTACCAAAGGATTACGGGGGCACTGGAAAATCTATTCGAGATATGCAAGGTATAAGTATAAACTACAATCCTTAATTATTATATTACAGGATACTCACGGTATATTTTAAAAATGTTAATAATACGCAACGATTTAAGTTTAAAATCATATGTAAACATCAAACCTGAGTAAACACTGAAAATGTGTAAAAACGAATGATAGAATGGCGCCTTTCGTATAGTTAATGAATAGATACTTTTTTAGTAGACAATAAGTCAGTTTTGCTTTTTAACGGTCAATATTGTATCATAACAGCCCAAAAGGTACAGAAGGCCTTACAAATAGTACCCTCTATTATCTGCAACAGAATTTATTTTTAAAAACAGTCTTATTTCCTCAAATTCTCAAAAGTGAGTAACTTGATGTGTCACTTTCTATTCATTCAAAGTATGTATTGCAGAATAACAGGCTTTAATTATTGAGATATTCCCGAACAAGAAAATACAGCTTCAGTTTTGGAATTCATGTTTATTGGACGGTTTTACGTATGTTGTCGTAGCGCCTACATGTTACTTGTCTAATATTAATAGGAATTGCAACTGTCAAATAGGGTTGGTATTTTTTAACTGCTTTTTGCACACATCTAGACACAAACTGAAACATTACATTTACGTTACATCTATTCATGCAATTCTTTAAGGAAGATTATCATGTGGTGTGACAGTACAAAACAGCATGTATCCAAATATATTAAGATACTTCTTACCTCGCACCTTTGTGGAACTAGTTACTAAAAGCGTTATTTCCAAACTAATATGACTAAGAAACCTTCAAGAAAAGATCGCACTTATTCCTTAAGGGTTGGGCACTCCTGGTATTGCTGATGTCTTTGGCCTGCGATAACTATTTTTTGTGAGGATCCAAGGACCGACCAGCTTTTTGCGTTTGCGTATATAAAAATCGGGATATCTAAATCACAGAGAGCTTCATAGTCAAGGACTATTTTTAGAAAATTTCGTCAGTCATTATCCAATATAACGTTAGGAGTTCTTGCATAAATCGAGAAGTAATAAAATTGTTTTTTTTTTTAATTTACTAAGCACTGTAAGCTAAATTACAAATTGTTACTTCTAAATTTACAATTCTTTGAATGCTAATTTATTCATTCTTTAAAAAATTGAAACACCGGAATAGGAATTTAAATTGATTTAATTTCCAAATAAGTTCAAATTAAAAAAAAGCATGTTCACGCTAATTTCCCCGAAAAGGTAGGCAGAGGCACAACTAGGGCACCCAGAACTAGCCGAATACAAGTCTCACAATGTAATAGGTGGCAAACCTATCGCCAACCGGGCACATATCCAATTCCGAGCAAAAATTATTTTTATTTGAAAATTTGAAAAACCTCATTTTCTTGAATCTCTTGAAGCCAAGTCCAACACCTAGACCGCTAGACCACAGAAGCGAAATTATATTATATTGTTTAAATTTAATTAAAGTAATCACTAGCTGCCTGTTCCGGCTTCGCTCGGATAGTAATTTTTTTGTGAGATATAGCTTATATCCTATCCTTCAAGTTGGATCAAACTGTACACGGTGTGCAAATTTGATTGAAATCGGTTAAGTAGTTTAGGAGTCCATCGCGGACAAACAACGTGACATGTAATTTATATACATTAAGATTTATTGTTTCACTCATCGCTCGTTTTGTGAGACCATTGTAATTCCACTAAAATATTTAATAGTACAAATACACATACAAGATATAAGAAACACATAGTCATAATAAAAATATCTGTGTGGTTTACAGATCTATGGATAGACGCAATTTCTTCGGAAGCATTTAAGAAACACATAAGAGATATGCAGAATGCCGAAATAGATGAATCATGTCGACCAACAAACAAATTCAACGAGCAGTACACAGGCATGGCGGGAAGTTTTAGGTCATTAAACTTAGATTGAAAATAAAAGTGGTATTGTAAAGTGATCTGCCTCATTACATATTATATATATACAAGGCAGATCTGCGAGTAAAGTAAATTTGATGCCTGTGATTCAGTTTGTTTTATTTGTGCAAAACATCTAGATCAGTGGTTCTCAATTAGTAGATCGCGTGATTGCGTTGCTGTGATCGAAAGTATCTGGATAAATAATTAATAAATCCAACCATAATAATGACAGCGGATACTAATTCTAACTAAAATATCATTCGTTTAAGATGTGTTAAGATTTTGTCGAATAATTATAACTAAAAAAATAATTATACGAAAAAAATATGATAAATGCTTCGAAATTCATTCAACAATATCAAAGTTAAAAATTAATATCAGCGTTATAAACATAAATGGAAATATAGGATAAAGAATAGATCGAGACTATCTGAAAGATATGTTAGGTTTGCTCCTACTATATTATTATTTATACTGACGTGTCCACCTAACATGACGATCAGTTCGTAAGGACAAAATTCCAATGGATAAATATTTACGTTGACAACCCTAAGCAGGTGCTCAGCGCAGTTTCGGTAGCCATATTGAGTCGTTGTACTATAGTAGGTACTCGTTATCAGTTTTCTTTGAATCACTAAAACGTGATTTTCCGTTCTAAATTCCAATTGAAAATATTTTTGGTTTACGACTTCATGATTAAGGTGTCGTAACATTAACATGCATTAAACGAAACTGACAAAAAAGAAATAAAAAAGTACCAATTTGCAGAAAACTCAATGATGTACAAAACGCAAGTTAACTTGAATCATAATACGCGTAGCAAAAGCTATAGGTTTGACCTAAAACTATATTAAACTTATATTAGACTAGCTTTTGTACTAAAGTTATATTAAAGTATACATATCTTTGACCATAATAAACGCTTTTGAGCTTTGATAGTCGTACGCAAAATTGAACGTAGGTAAATCATCAATAAATTGAACTATAAAGGCGAAAGGTTATTAATGAATGCGTAATAAGGCTTACTAAATAAGGTTTAATAAATAAAGGCTTAGTAGCAATGGTTAAGCAACGAGTTTCTACTCTTTTCTGAAGTTGTTACACCGGACTATTAGAATCGCCGATCTGGATCTGAAAATAAAATTTAGAATTTTGCTGGCATCTCTAAATATGTTTATTTAAATATAATGTGTCTAAAAATATTGAATAAATAATAATAAAATCATTCGGCGTTTTACTAGTACAAAAGGCTACATTATTTAAAGGTTACATATTAAATCTTTGTTGCACAGTGCTAGCAGCTCGCCCAGATTGGTATTACCGCCTTAACTATTTCTGCTACCACATCGTCAGTGTTCATCATTGTTGTGTTCTCTGCTGGATAGGATAACCATCAGTGACCTAAGATCTCTGTCATAAGTAATGTGTACGGAGCATTTTAACATAAAAAAAACCTCACACACTGTTTCACTGTCTGCCTGTATAGGTATATTATTATACTCTAACTGTCTGCAATCACAGTGTATATGTAAAAACCTTAATGAGTTGGTAGAGTTCCTATTACTGTCTTCCTTTATGGTGACAAAGAGCAAGAGCAAAACAAAATGTTTGTGCACTCAGTTATACCTAGGTGGCAGAGTACTATAGAGCAAGAATTCACCATCATTATGACAATACAAGGCTTTGACATATTCCAGTCTGGAGGTAGAGCCAATCTTATTAAGGTGGTACAGTCACAGAATAAGTAATAGTACTAACCTACAGAAGGCTCTTTGATGTACAAAACGCAAGCATATTAGAATGTTAAGATATATAGCAACGTTTCATATTGAGCTAAGCGACTAGACCCAATTTATTTAAAAATTCACGCATGTTAATCAAAATTGAAATTTAAGCAGTTGTTTGAATGATGATACAACGTTGAGTGTAGCTGTAATAATATCACGTTATCACATTAGAGCCCTTACCATTACCCTTACTTTACAGCTTGACAAGTTCACTATACTCTCTACCGTCTCCGTAAATTATTTGTACGAAAACTTTGAACAGCGCCTTTATACTAAGAGAAACACATTTTTAGATCAAAAGACACGTAACTTGCCGAACCTTATCCAAACGAACTCATGGTAAAGGCTTGGATATGTTTTAATACTACTAAATTTAGCGTAAGGCTCTTCAAGACGTACGCCTGAATTTACACAAACTACGTAGTGAAACCTACACCCTCACTATGAGTTTACTTGCTAGCGTCTTCGTAAATTATTTGTATGAAAATTTCGAATAACGTCTCTACTTTTACCAAAAAGAACTTTTAAAACGCAAAACTGTTACAGATTTCGATTCGTTAATCACTGAAATTAATCTGTAACTCATGGTAAGGGAACTGCTATAGTTTGTGTTCCTGTTTGACATTATAGTGACTGCAAGATCAAGGGCAGAACAAGAAAGTGTACAATTTTTATTTTCAAAGTTACAATATTAATCATTGGCATTGACACAGATCTCATATTCTCCAAGTGATTAAATTAAGTAATTATGTAAATAGTTTTATGTAATTACTATTATTTAAAATACAGTAATACCAGTGTAGGTCAACATTACAGATTTATTCAAGGATAATAATGTATTTGTACTGATCTAGATATGGGTTACATTTTTAATTAAGCAAGGTAATATCTTTACGCTCCTATCCCAGAGAAGATAAAAGAAGAGTGTTCTCTACCCACGATGAGCTGAAGATACCAACTACTTAATCTTGTGTAATATTTCATATTCATATTCTTATTTCCGCTTGCGACTTCTGCTTGGATTAATTAGCGTGATGATATACAGCCTATGGCTTTCTTAATGAATGGGCTGTCTGACACTGAAATATTTTTTGTTTTTTTTGTTGTTCCTGAGATTAGCGCATTCAAGCAAACAAGAAAACAAATAAAAAGAAAAGAAAATTCTGACTAGGTGGTAAAACTTCGCAGAGACTCACCCGGATTGGTACCACCTCCTTACATATTCCTGTCGCTATAACGTCATGACGTGTTCCGGTTCGTAAGGGTAAGGCAGCCGGTAACTTAACCGGTAAGGCCGGTACTTTTACTCGAGGCCTAACATCCCGGCTTCAGGTTGGCAACGCACCATTACCATCTTTGGTGTCTCTTTATTACCATCAGGAAATCCGTCTGCTAGTTTGCCTTCCAGTATCAAAAAAAATACTTACAGAGGCCTTACAAATAAACACGTTATAAAATGTAGAAATAAACTAAAATTAAGCAAAATCTTCACTTACGAATAGTTTACAATAGTACGGAATAGTTTATACCTTGCATAGCCTAAATATAACTGTCCATACAAGACTTATTCTAACCTCCATCCTAGGTTAAGTGACGTATATCTAACATAAATTAAAAATCTAGTTTTTAAGTCACTGAGTTTTTTTTTACTTCAGCTAAACTTAATATTTGTAATTTTAAAACCATTTTAATTTAAATAACAACGTAGAACACATAAAAGAAATTATCCAAGTGAGAAACCGATTGAGTAATACAAGGAAAACAAAAAGTATCATTTAAAAGTTGCTGTAAATAAAATGTATTTGTTGTCAAACATATCCTATTAATATTATAAATGCGAAAGTTTGTATGTATGGATGTATGAATGTTTGTTACTCTTTCACGACCGAATGGCTGAACGGATTTGTCTGAAATTTGGAACACGAATAGATCGTGACTTGGATTAACATTTTATCTCATTCACACAATGGGTTCCTGTGAAAACGCGGGCGAAGCCGCAGGCAACAGCTAGTATGCCATATTTATAAGTCGTTAACAGCAAACACTATGTATCTTCTTCTCTTTTTTCCGGTTTTTTCCGGTCAGCGCTTGGTAATACTTCCAAATATTCATATTTTTAAACAAACAAACACTTGTACTGTTTTACATTAAGTTTTAGCCCTGATGATACTGTATAAGCGAAACCGGTAGGCTATTTACAAAGTAATAAATTACTAGCTGCTACCTGCGGCTTCGCCCGCGTTTTCACAGAAACCCGGTGTGCGATCGGGATTAAAAATAGCCTATATGTTAATCCAGGTCACAATCTATCTGTCTTCCAAATTTCAGACAAATCCGTTCAGCCATTCGAGCGTGAAAGAGTAACAAACATCCATACATCCATACTTACAAACTTTCGCATTTATAATATTAATAGGATAAGTGTTACGTAAAACAGTACAAGTGTTTCTTTGTTTAAAAGTATGAATATTTCCTATTTCTTAACAACTTACATTCGAAACTTAATATTTTTTTCCAAAAACTGATAGTAAACAATACATTGAAAGGTTATGTCCTTTTATTCAAAAAGTTAATCTTCATATCCATTTCTCCGAAGACACAAACTCTCTCAAACAAACTCCGAATAATCCGAAGACCCACAATGTTATAGGTGGCAGGCATATCGCCAACCGGGCACATATCCAATTCCGGGCAACGTTGCTTTTTATTGGTAAATTGGAAAAACACTTTTTCTATTTTTTTTGTTGCGTAAGTCCGACGCTGGATCGCTAGACCTTAAAGGCGATCGAAATGTTAATACAATGTCAAACTGACACAAATTGACAACAATTAAGCATCGTCTAGACCAGGGCTTCCCAAACTGCGTCGCGAAGCTGTCCTAGGGGCTGTCGTGGCACTGTCCTAGGGGTGTCGCGTGTCAATGTTACCGAGTCGAATCAGTTATCCAAGTCTAGAAACTAGTGGGTTATTCGTCATCTCGCACGACAAAATCTCGCCCGATCGGGCGACTTGGCACCTTTCGAATTTACCTAATATTTCTGTCGTCAACTCGCACGACCATAAAAATGTGA
>NJDC01000830.1:106721-126996 GCA_002245475.1 Calephelis virginiensis | reverse complement strand
TTTGCCTTCCAATATCGTAACGTATAGAGTAATGTAGATATGTGATATGGCTAAGAATCATCTCACGTATAGAGATGATTCTTAGCTATATCACATATTATAGGTTTAGTCGAATTCATAGAACATTTTTGATTTGTTTTATTTTTTAAGACTTAATGCATAAATATTTGCTGTTTGCAAACCTTATGCGGAAGTAACTTAAGTACATTACAATTAGTAGAAGATCCGAACCTACATCGACTTACACCGAGCTGATAAATTAATAAAACATACTTCATAGTCAAGTAAGTATGTTAGCGGTCATATTAAAAGTGGGTTGCCCAAACAAATCCTCGAAAGAATATTTTTAATAACTTAAAAAAATGTAATAAAACTGCACATATGTCGATATTTTTATTATCATCCGATCCCGTGAAAGTAACTAGCATCGACAATTATCTGTTCATACTTGGCAATCCAGATTAATAACAGGCAACCCAACTTCTGCAACTTCGTCTTACACCTACTAGAAGTCGGGATAAAATCTTAATGTAGCACCATTTATGAATAAAAATATTTTAAAAAATAAAAAAAACGTCTAGGGTTTTTTTAGGCCACCCGATTTTAATATATTTTCTGATATACTAAATTTGCTATATAACCGGTTTCATCCTATTATCAGCTCGGTGTAGGTCGACCTAACTTCGGATCTTAGACTAACGGCCAATATTAATAATCAATCCTAATCCAAAACTTGCTGTCCAAGATTGATATTTTGATCCAATTTTATGTTATTGCTTGCCAATAACATCTCTGTGGACAGGATAAATATGGCAATTAGGTATAGGATATGCCGGCGGATACGCAGCTATCTAGATTGCTTGAAATCCATTTTTATAAATACATTATTAAAATTGGCCGTTAATGTATACGTTCTGTATGAAATACGGATAAGTTCGTAGAATGTATAATAACAGTTTGTTCAACCTTGACAGTGTGCTTAAACCAGTAAGGTTACCCTTGAAACTCGATCTCATGCAAACTGGAAATTGCAATCAAAAGTGTCATTTTAAGTACTTTTGAACACAACACTAGCGAATGATTAGTATTAAGTTAATGATAAACACTAAATTATTTCATCGAATTCGTTATATTTTTTGGAACTAAATGTCATTAATCCGTTTGTGTTCGAGGATCGAGGAGGACGATTGGTATTTGCACACTACAGACAGTATTTTTTTTATGTTATAAAGTTCTGAAGAAGCAGGTAGCACGTAATGTCTAAAACCAACCGTCGTCAAGAGATACCATAAAACTTAATCCCAGAACATACCTACCTATTATATACTCTCTTTCAAGAAAACAAACTACTCGGTGATAATGTTGTTGCTGTGATTTTAGGCTGCATTAGAAAGTACGTTATCGACTCCACTCTCTAACATGAAACATGACAATAGCGGGACTATAATATCTGGAGTACTTTACACCATAGTTCTTGCACAGAATGCAATCGAAATATCTATTTATATGTAAAAAGTAAGATCACATTTCACGATTCGTTTTTCACCCGCGGTTGTTTGCGATTCCCGCGGCAGCGGTCGTCTGCCCGTAGAATCATGCGGGTGGCGATTTCCCGCCGCCTCGGTCACCTCGCTCTGCGATCGCCGGCCGCGCGATCATAAACCGCCAAGTTTGTGGGTGATAATTTCAACCGCGGCGGCTGCGGGACCGCAAAAATTACCGGTCTCGTTAGTTTTCAAATAAAACCACAAAACCGCGACCGCTGCGGGCGCGGGTATAAATCGCTCCGTGAGTTCTGTCTCTTATTAAGATACTTTAAAATTATTGTACGAGGACCAGATAATTCGTTTGCTTCTTGTACACTGTTTCGAAAATATGAAATTGAAATAACGATAGACAAGAATAAAAAAAATACCTTTTAATTACTTAAAAATAAACACATGTTAAACATATGTTTTACCAAGTTTTACTAAAAATTGCCTTAAATTATATTCTTTATTAACATGCTGCCACGTCATCCACGTGTAGCATGTGTTTATTTAAGCTGGCGTCTAACTTTTTATTGTGTCAAGGCAGTATAGGTGTAAAAGGTTCCCATTAATCCTATCTATTTTTGCGTACATAAATCTTCAATGTGTAAACCTGTTATTGGTTTTTCTAAATGCACTAGATGATGCTATCGCATTTAAAGTTGTTTAGCTCTCTCGTGGAAACCCGTTTAAATATCAGAAAGTAGTCTATGAATAGTAGGGAATGTTTTCTCGATCTTTTTATTTCCCGAGTCAAGAGAATTCGCTTCTGGATCTTGAGAATATCAAAAAAAATATTAGAAAATATGAATATTGAGTTGAGTCTAAACCACCAAAAGTATATTCACAATAATATTCCTGAAGCATACTTCTTCACACAAGCACGAGCACAAGCAAGGCACCCACTGCTAGCCGAAGACTGTAAGTCCTAGGTGGCAAGTCTATCGCCAACCTGGCACAAACATCAGATATGGGCCTGGGCAATCTTATTTTATTTTTTATTAGAAAATTAAAAATAATCATTTTCTAGGTTTTTTGTTGCCCGACCGAAGGATCGAATCTGGGACCTTAAGGCCCCATACTTAGTCAGCCAGAAGAGCCAATCAGCGCACTCCCCCGTTCCATGATTACTATGAAATATTGCGCTCTAGAGTAAATGTCTTAAGCGCCAAATCACTATTTTTGACACTATAAAAGTAATTTGAAAAAACATATAAAAACTGAAACAGGTATGTTTTAGGTATAATACTTATCTATGTTTATGTTAAATCTGGTGTCGATATTTTCATAATTAAAGTAGACAGTCGGGTTTTGCTTTAAAAAAAGGGTTAACTTTTTGATTGTTTTCTATCGAGCAAAGTGAAATGAATCGTGTTTTGGAAACACTAGTCTAATAAAGCATATTAATGTTAATCTTGTGTAATTTTGTCGCCAAGATCCATAATTGCTTTTTATGAAAAAAACAGTATATTGCTAACGTATTTTAGCATACATGGCCCCTTAAGAAGTCCCGTCCAACGCCGGACCGCTAGATCACAGAGGCAAATGGCAATACTAAACTATGTCTAAACTACTATTTACTTATTTAGAACCATTATCTATATCTACAAAATTCAAACTCTGAATAGATTAATCAATAGATTTCCAAGTTTTGTGTTCTGACATATAGTTTTTAACATCATATTGGAAAAAATAAAAAACGATTAGTATAAGAAGCGAAATTACTACATTTTAGTGTAAAAATTAAAATGAAAAACTAATGTTTCTTTAAATTTCAAGGAATAATAATCACAAAATCTAATATTTCTAATAACCCTCGACCAAAAATATCGATAAATCTAAATAGGTACATCTATATCTACACCTACATCTACTATTTATATCTTTACTTGAAATAGATCTGTAGAAGAGCGAATTCTGTAAATTTAAGATATTAAAAAAATAGTATAGGTGACCACAAATGGCTACATACATTACACAATAAATACATTTAGGTACATTTAGATTCACGATAATCGATTCACGAGAATCAATCATAACCAAATTTAGCAGATAGGCTCATGTCTCGAGGAGGGTTA
This sequence comes from Calephelis virginiensis, assembly GCA_002245475.1. Taxonomy (NCBI): domain Eukaryota; kingdom Metazoa; phylum Arthropoda; class Insecta; order Lepidoptera; family Riodinidae; genus Calephelis; species Calephelis virginiensis. The sequence continues at coordinate 123,389 of NJDC01000830.1, read as the reverse complement.
TAGGTTACTTATCATCCCGCTTACTAAAGGGGTTCCTGTGGGAAAGGAGGTGGACTTTTGTATGGAGCATTCCGCAGTTTTCAACACAGAAACACTTAAATTGTGATCGAAACGAACTCTTTGTAGCCAACGAAAAATAAGTGCATCGTTTTTTTAATCTGCCCCATCCCCCAAAAATGGGGTGAAATTTTGTATTGGACTTTCAGCAGCGTACCTTGGCCATAGCTCAAAAATTGGTATGCGGGCTATTTGCCTCCAACCCTCTAAATGGGTAATAGATCACCTATTTTGTTAGTACCTATTTTGTTATAGTTTGATCGGAACTTTGGTCAGTTTCAATGGCAAATAGCTGAATACTGGTTGGTATACAGACTATTTATTGTAAACAAAAACTACTTGCAATAAGATTTCAAAAATCTTCCCCTAAGTCCCTAATAAATGGGAGGGGACTTTTCGTAATTTTTTACGTGGTAAGCGATTAGTAAAGAGGCTATTTGTTACAAAAAGTATATAAATAATATACAATACATTGAATATAATTAAAAAAAAGATAAGAAGAAGTGCTACCATCGGCCTCCGATAGATGGCGGTGCTTGGTACTATAACATAAACTTATTTCCATTTTTTTTAGCCACTGCAGTATTATATACATAAACTAGCGGCATGCCCCGGCTTCGCACAGGTATAAAATATACATGTAGACCTTTCTCTTCATTCACTTTATCTATTAAAAAAACCCGCATCAAAATCCGTTGCGTAGTTTTAAATATATAAGTATACAAAGGGGCATAGGGACAGAGGAAGCGACTTTGTTTTATACTATGTAGTGATTATTTATTATCGTGCTTTAGCTGTCAGGGGGTACACCTTTTTAAACCACTCAATTGTGTAACAATTGAGTGGTTTAACAATTTGTGTAACAATTGAGTGGTTTACTCAACTAAAATTTATGCTTCTACTTGGACGGAATGTAATATAGAAAATGTAGAAAATGTAAACCGAAACATACGTAGCCCGATAATTTCCACAAATCTGACGTTCCAAATCATGGGAATACAATTTCTGAATATTCTTAAATTTACTATGACAGTTAACAAAGTACAAAAGAAAACATTAAAGATAGGCGGGGTGAACTTAAAAATCGATGCTTCTACCATGGTCAGTTGTACCTATGTTCGCGTTTGTTCAATGCCCAGAAATTTACATCCTATCACCAAATGGAAATATATAAAATATGATCCGCAGAAGGCTTCTGTTGCGGGAGGTCTTCTGCGTTTTCTTCTGTATTTTGTATCAAGAAAGGGTAACTGTGTTATACCGAATTTAAAATGCGAATACGCGGTTTATAGCTTGGTACAGATTAAAGCCAACATTATTACGTCATCTTTAAAAAATCGCATCGAAATAAAACCATTCGCTTAGGAGCTATGATGCCACAAACACACACATACATAACACACATGATTATCACAGACTATCATTTAGTCAGTATCACCATTTATTCATTTGACTGAAATAAGAAATTGCTGGAAAAAATCAGCTATCGTCTTCGAGATAAGTATTTTTTTATAATTTTACATATCCACATATACTCAGACTGTTATTATCTGAAGACTACTATAAAAAATTAAACAGTGTAGCATAGTTGGTGTGTGTCCATAACTAAAAACACATTTGCAATTTATTAATAGATTATTTTCTTTAATTAATTAATTTTTTCACTCATAGTCACATTCCTACGTTGTTTGGGTATTAATGACGTCATGATGACGTTATGATACTTAGATCAACTGATCTAAGTATCATAATGTAGCCATTTTTGCATGTTGGTGTTAAGTAGAGTGTTATGCTAAAAGTTTTATTGATTTTTAAGAATAAAGATATATAGTCTTGTGTAAAAAAAAGTATCTTCATGACCATATCACCGAAGAGGTAGGCAGGGCACTCACGACTAGCCGAAGACACTAAGTCCCACATTGTGATAGGTGGCAAGCCTATCGCCAACCGGGCACATATCCAATCCCTAGCAACATTTTTTTGTATTAGGAAATTGGAAAAAAAACATTTTCTTTTTGTTGCCCGACCCGGGATTCGAACCCGGGACCTCACAAAGTCAAGTTCGACACCTGGACCGTTAGACCACAGAGGCGATCTTGTGTAAACATAAAAAAGTCCGTTTATATAAAATCACAACTTTAGCCAATTGGAGATTGCGGATAGTAGAAATGGTGCAGGTTTATCAATCCAATGCGAACAAAGTCCACTGCATGAACGTTTCGCATTATCTGACTACTTCAAACAACCACTTGAACAACAGCGTTGCAAGCTGTCAAGCTCCTCGTACGTCCGAGCGCAAACAAGATTTGCGCGCCAAAAAACCACATAACGTTCCTTAGGAAAAACGTTCGTGAAAGTTAGAAAATTTTTATATTTAACCCAATCTAAATTTTGTTAAGATAATTAAAAATCACAGATTACGTATAGAAAAATCACAGATATTTAATAACATCACATTTTTCGAACGTTGATCTACTGGGTATTGTAATACCCAGAACGTACGACGATGCAAAATATTTGGTACTACACTACCCACGAATGTTCAAGTGGATAAAAATACTTAAAATTTATGCTTCGAACGACAAATGAGATTAATCAGATTTGTATGTTTAGATAGTGAGATTCAACTGTCATTTAAAAACATTTAAACATATGTTACTATTGCGTCATCAAGCACGTACCCCGGATTTTCATGGTCAAAGTACCTAAATGACCTGTAAAAAACTCTTGAAAAAAAAGACTGGTTGCACTCCGGGAGTGCCGGCAGAAGCGAGAACTTGAATATTAACGTTATGCATTTTTGATATTTTGGAATGGTTGGGGAATAATGTTGCTCTAATTGCTTTGATTATCAGTATGAAAGTACTATCATTTATGCATAAATATTGTTTTCATATCAATAACCTGCGTTTGGCTTAAGAAAAACTCGCTCAAGTAAAACTACGAGACAGCTAGGAGCGTCGTCATATTGTCTGTATAACTTGTTACTTCTTGACGCAAAAACTGCTGAACCGATGGTAACCTATATTAACACAAAGGTTAGTTCATATCCCGAAACCGTTGGGACCGTCAACCACCTCAGCAACTGTTAGTCTTTAGTGTTTAATAGTATATACTTTCCTGCAAGAAAATCCTTTTTAACTATGAAAAGTTTTCTCTAGCAGTAAGTCAAACACTATTTTTCAAAATCTTTTATTTTGTAGATAGCTTTGTCAAGGGAGGGGACCCCTTGGACATTTCCTTTGCGTTGCGAAATTGTACGCCGTTCCTAATTGCGCTTATCTATGGGCTACCCTACTTTCACCATGTAGCACAACAATGGCGAGCAATACAAAAAAACTCAGACAAAATATACTTTTTGAAATAAAAGAGGGAGTTTTGGCGCCATCGAGAGAAAAGATGGTTGAAGTTTTTTCATAATTATTGAATTTCGTGTTAATTTTGAGTGAAGTTAGTCAATTTTGGTGGCACTTTGTAGAATTTTGTTCAGTGAAAGTGCACAAATGAAATATAAATATAATCATAAAGAAATTAGGGTATCGTATATTTTCTCGTTGCCGCCAAATCTCGTTATATGAGTTTGTGTAAAAAGGCCACCGCTTTACCCAAGATCCTGACATGACTTACTGACGACTTACGACTGATAATTAATTAAAATTAATTGAAATTGATATAAGATTTGATGCAAATTTCTACTTGACTAATGGCTAAATACTAACGTGAAGGCCAAAACTTAAAGAATGAAAAAAAAGAAATAAAAGGGAGAACCTTTGTTTGGCGGTTTGACAATGACAAATGACAATTATGATATAATATAACGTGTAATAAACTCATTGACCTCTAGGTATAAACCATATTTCTATAAATAAATCTAATTTTCCGTTGTGTGTAAAATACCCTTATGTTGCAACAGTAGACGTTCCTTCTCCGGTAGACTCGAATTACTGAAATTGATTTATCTACTTCCTGGTTAGTTTTTCCCGCCTCAAGACAAATTTCTGGAGAATTCACGCATTGAGACTTATTGAGCAGAAAGCCTAATCCCTAGTCAATTATTTTTAAATGTAAATAAAATAAATAAAGAAACATTTATTTATAATGTTGGTATAAAGAAAGGAGGGAAAAAGGGAAAAAAAGGGGAGGTTACCAATTCGACTGTATGATTTTTATTTTTTCTGTATGTTACTTACGCCATTACTCGACCAATTACGAACTGATTTTGATGTTTTTTTTGATATAGTTTGATATAGTAATCATCAATAATGAAGTTGAAAAGATTAGTTAAAAATTTATGCATTACTTAGATGTAACTCAAAAACTACTTGTGGAATGCTATCATTCGAAAAAAAAATCAAATCAGGACATGGTACCTAATAAAATAGTTAAGATTCGGTTTTTATATTGTTTTGTAATTATGTAATACAGTGATTCGACCGTCACATGGAATAGTTTCACTCATTCATCAATATATATGATGAAACATGTTTGATATTTCAATTGGATAAGTAAAGCCCTGGTTTAAATTTAAGTCAGGTTTTTGAATTGAACAATGGAACATCTTTAACTGAAAGGAAATTGGTTGTTGCACTTACCATGAACTTGTTTTTTATTATAAAACAGCATAAAAGTACACACGGACCTTGGGACTTTGTCATAATGGCAGTTGGCATTTGATTTTTCTAGTACAATGTCCCGAGAAAACTCAGTTAAAATTCAACTGTTGCGTAAAGCGAACGTCAAATTATTGTAATTATTCGCTATTAATCCCATGTAAGTAGTTTTTTATATCTATGTGTACATTATAATTGAATATTTATTTGCATTAACCTTTAAAAAACGTGAGTTTTAATATTGTTATACTGAGGATAATGCAAAAATGCCTTAAATTTATGCTAATTATGTTAATAAAGTTTCATTGATTTGAATATTATCAAGATTTTTAACCGACTCCAAAAAAAGAAGTGGTTCCCAATTTTTTGTTTTTTTTATGTTTGTTACGCGATTACTCGATCAATAGCCAATTTTGATGGTGTTTTTGAAGTCATGATTCTTTGATGATTTCTAGCTAATTTTAACATGATCCGAATTTTTGAGTTTTAGTTAAAAATTCATAAATTATCACTTATGTTGATAACCTCATTCATGATAAAAAATATGCATTATCCACACTAATATTATAAATGCGTAAGTAACTCTGTCTGTCTGTCTGTCTGTCTGTTACCTTTTCACGCCTAAACCAGTGAACCGATTTTGATGAAATTTGGTACAGAGATAGAATAGACCCTGAGGAACAACATAGGCTACTTTTTATTGCAAAAAATAGGGAAAAATGGGTAAAAAAAGGGGATGAATATTCATATGGAAATTCGTTATTTTTAAAGCTGTAACAGTGAAACTTCGTATTTAGACACTTTATATTTAAACACTTTATAATAAACGAAAAAACATAGGCTACTTTTTGTCGCAAAAAATGGCGGAGAATGGCTAAAAAGAGGGGATGACTGTTCATATGTAAATTCGTCATTTTGAAAGTTGTAACAGTAAAACTTTGTATTTAGACACTTTATGATAAACGAAAGATAATAGGCTACTCTTTATCACTAAAAAATGAAGGAGAATGGGTAAAAAGAGGTGATGAATGTTCGTATGGAAAATCGTCATTTTTGAAGATATAACAGTGAAACTTTGTATTCAGACACTTTATTAGGAATGAAAGAACATAGGCTACTTTTTATAGCGAAAATTGAGGGAGAAAATTAGGGTAAAAACAGGTGATGAATGTTCGTATGGAAAATCGTCATTTTTGAAAATATAACAGTGAAACTTTGTATTTAGACACTTAATGAGGAATGAAAGAACATACCTTGGCTACTTTTTATAGCGATAATTTAATCAAAAGTATACTTATCAACCTTATTATAAAAGAATATAAACATGGAAACGTGCAAAACTACGTCACCGCTAAATGTGTTTAGTATAGCCAAATTAATTTTCCAGATTTTCCTATTAATAAAATGAACCGAAACTCGCTTTTTATGACTAAGTTGGTATGAAAGCAGTTCGTCTATATTTCTTGTAAGAGCTCGGAACTAAAGTCTACTATCTATACTAATATTAAAAAGCTGAAGAGTTTGTTTGTTTGTTTGCTTGAACTTTCAGTGTTAGAAAGTCCATTTATTGAAGAAGGCTATAGGCATCATCACGCTAAGATCAATATGAGCGTAGCACCAATGATAAATGTTTTAAAATCGGGGTTTTTTTTCCTATTGAGAGTGTGCGCTGCGTTAACGGTGAAAGTTTCGTAAAAATCATCTATAAAAGAATTGTTCCCCTTTAAAAGTCCTAAAAAAAATCCGCGACAGCACATTTCTATCTTCTAAGTTAGCTCACTATAACTTTTTATTTATGCTAACCAAATTTGTTTCAAAATAATGCATTATTTACGAAGGTTATTTTATAAACACGATGTTAATCCCAATCCAAAAAAATGCGTCATTCATCACAAGTATTTAATTTAAAACGAAATTGCATTTCACATCACTCGATTTAAATAAATATCTTAGGAGATATCGCAGTTTTAAAATAACACTATCAAATAGAATATAATCACTACATTAACGCTATAGGTTGTGCTCAGTGCACTATTTTCTAAATTTATTCTTTTCAGAACATTATCGTGTAATACTTTTTAGATGATATTTAAATAAAAGTAGATTAAAGTTTGAAGTAGGACGTAGGCCGTTTTTCATTTTAAAATTTCAACGGGTAGCGTTGGAGAGTTAAATATTAAATAAATAGACTACGCAGGCGAAGCCGCGGGTAGCAGCTAGTTAAGTATAACTCAACAACTACTTACTACTAGGATATTGATAACTTTTATGGTCCCATTATTGCTATCTTTGGAAAATAAAATATCAAATCGCGACCTTGGTACGTTATGAAATAGTTGGAGTTGGCTTTTGCATTTTAATGTGTTTAATTATGCCCGTTTTTAAATTAAAATTGGTTAATATTCATAAGTGGTCAGCGTACCTTCTAGTGGCACTAAATCTTTATTTTCAAGCGACTCCAACAGAGGAAGAGGAAAGGAACAGGAGTTATCAATACGACTCCATGTTTCTTTGTATTTTTGTTATGCGAACATTTGGCAATTTAAGAACTGGTTTTAATGGTTCCTTTTTAGGAAGATAGTTCACGATTTCGAGGTAGTAAAATGTACATTTCATCACGATCCGACTGTGGTTTGTATTCATCGTGGCTTGCAGTCGAGGCTTCCTTCTTGCAGCAATTTTTTTTTATTTTCAAACGACTCCAAAAGAGGAAGAAGAAAGTAACAGAAGATTATCGATACGACTCTATGTTTCTTGTGTATGTTTATTACGCGAATGTTCGGCACCTGACAAACTGATTTTAATGGTTCCTTTTTAAGAAGATAGTTCATGATTCCGAGATTGTCACTTAAACATTTTATCACGATCCGATGGTGGTTTGATTATACTCGTCAAAACTTATACATTATTAAGTTTAACTTACAACATGTATGTGGGACCATCTCGGAACATTTAGCTACCTTTTGAAAAAATATGGTTCTTAAATCGCGACGTGATGAATTTGGAGTCGTTTGCTTGCAGTTTTATTGTACTTAAATTGTTTTAATCAAAGATGGCGTTTAAATTTTTTATGGTTAATGATAGAGAATAAACATACAACTCTCGCCTCTCTCTTAGTGATAAAAAACTTGTAGGTACCGTATACGTTATAGGTGCGATGCTGTCCTGTGTGTAAAACCTAATATGCAAGTAGGACTATACCCCACACTCCGCACCAGATCGTGACAATGTCATTAGGCAGCAGGTAGACCACCAGAGTCTGGTTAGTAATGACTGAGTTTGCCTCGCTGCCTAGAAACTCTTAAGAGGAGAGCACAAGTTATAAAGTTTATTAGCGACCAATAAAGTTACTGGTGGTAGAATATTGTATAGCGACTTGCCATGACAGTTAGTCATGTTCTGACCAGAGGGTAAGTTAGCCGGTTAACTTGCACAGTAAGTCTAATACTCCAGGTTAAGTACAGCAACGCATTTATAACATCACTTACTATCTTACTTATCAGAAGAGCCGTTAGCATGTTCGTCGTTTCACTCTTTAAAAACGTAATTAGATTAAAATATCATGTTAAAGTTAAAGACACGCGAGAGGAATTAATGTTTTTCATAAAGAATCTGCACCTATGGACTATTCTGCATTAGGCAGACTGGTTCACAACATCTGTCTTTCGAAACAGATCATTCGGGTTACCCTTAAATCTCGATTTCATTCAAATTGGTTATTGGAATCGGATATGTCATTATAGGCAATCTTAAAAACAGTACTAGCGAAATTTTAAAATTTCGTTCCAAAAAGATCAACGAATCCGATAAAATAATGTATTGACTAAATGTTTGTAATTCCAAGAGCACTTATAATGACATATTAGATTCCAATTTTCAATTTTCGTGAAATCGAAATGCAAGAGTAGCAATACAGTGTGCCTAGTGTGAGTTTTTGAAATGATTTACTTTACTATCGCGTTTACGTTTAACGACTTTGATGTAATGAGTTATTCTCAGCGCCTCTAGCGGATAGTCGAAGCAACTAAATTATTCCATACATTTGGATCGTCCAAACGCAAACGCGGTAGTAAAGTGAATTCGTACGAAACTTACACTCGGCACACTGAAGACAAAACGTGGTTATATATATAAGATCTTCTCAAAAAATGCAAGAAGCACTCATTACGGATGTTCTCATATATAAAAAAGATAAAAACTTGTAGTGGCAGGAATGCAGGTGTGAATAAACGATTCTGTTCGTCCTTGGTCGGGTTATCCATGATGATTGTGTTACTCGTACAATGCTATAATTATATTATACAAAGCTATAGCGTAATTACCAAACAGTAGTTTTCGCAAAAAAAAAAACACAAAATAAGTTATGATTATAGATACTTGTATTACACCAATTACTTAAATGAGAAAATATTAACTCTAAAATGTACATATCAAATTTTTTTAACTGTACATCCATTGCCTAACATAACATACATACATATCTTCACGCCAAGTCCCTTACGGTGTAGCCAGAGAGTATCGAGTGCCAGACCTCACAATCCTGACAAACTTGTCTTGCTTCCTTCACATTCATTACCCTTTTCATACAAACACGCCGGTTTCGGAGACTCTTGACACTACCCTCGGATAATATCCGATTGATATGATCGTGAAATGTCAGCCTTGGTCTCCCCGGGTACCTACATCCATCCACATTCGCATTGTATATCTGCTTTATCAATCTTTCATCTGTCATTCTTCCCACATGACCGAACCAGCGGAGCATGCCTTTTCGCATTTTAACACAAACACATTCTTTCTATTCCGTTCTTTTTCGGATCTCACTGTTACGAATGCGGTCAGCGAGCGTTACACCACAGATTTTCAGTAGAGCTCTAATTTCGACCGCATTTATCCTACTTTCATGCTCTTTCTGACATCATACCCAACTCTCGCTTCCATACAATAATGTTGGAATAAGCACAGAATTATGCAAAGCGAGTCTAGCTTTTTGACTCAAAACCTCGCTTTGAAATAGCTTACCCAACGCTCCATTCACACTGTTTCCTGCACTCACTCTCCTCTCTACATCCACGGTGTACCTTCCATCCATGCTAAAAGCACAACCAAGATATACAATTTCATTCACTTGTTCTAGCACAACATCATCAACCAAAACTCTTACATCCGTTCTGGCTACGTCTCTTTCAAATACCATTATTTTGGTTTTCATGGCATTCAAATGTAAGCCCCTTTCTTTACAATATCTTTCCATAACTGTGTCCAGTGTTTGCAGCTCAGATGGTGTAGAGCCTAAAAGTACAGCATCATCTGCATAAAGCAGGCAGTTCACCACTTGGTCAATCATACGCATTCTCACATTCAATGATCTTAACCTTTGAAGACATTTGTCCAAATATAAGTGTTGACAACACGCAACCCTGCTTGACGCCAATATTAACATCAAACCGAGGCGATATGTTGCCATCCATCCGCACGCATGCTTTACAGTCTAAATACATTGACTGCAACGCACGCCTATACACGCACGTACAACCCTATCAAACGCTTTTTCGAGATCCACAAAACCGCAGAAAACCTTCTGACCCACAGCCAGATGCTTCTCTACAATGTTGCGGAGCGAAAACACTTAATCCGTACATCCTCTTCCAGACCTGAAACCACCTTGAGCCTCCCACAATGTTCCATCGGACACCCTTGCATCCTCCTTTCAACTATTTTTCCATACACTTTTTAACGATTAACTGACCTTGCCTTTATACAAGGGCACGATAACCGCACGTCGCCAGTCTTCGGGTACTCTGCCGGTCTTCCAACATTTGTTACAAAGAATCCGGAAAGATTCCCGGACGGCAGGACCACCAAGTTTTATAATCTCAGCTGTAACCATATCTATTCCTGCAGCCTTACCATATTTCATACTTCTTATCGCCAATCCAACTTCCTCCATCGTAATGCCGTCAGATGCCTCCGATATTTCCGAGTCATTTGAGTACTCGGACCCAGCGGCAGCATCTTGGGCACATTCATACGTATCTCCATAAAATTCACTCCACTGTTTTAACACGTCATGCGTGCTTATAAGAATATTACCACTCTTAGACTTAATTCTATTCATTCTGGAGGCAGACGAACAACTCCGAGACTTCTTCACCTCCCTCCAAAAAAGTTTGGTGTTCATCTCGAAGCTGTTAGCCAACCTCTCTTCTAGTTTCATACTTTCCCTTTCACGCTTCTCTTTCACTTAGTGTTTGGTGATATTCTTGCAACAATGATACATTTCTTTCTTAAAAATTTTCATACTGCCATTCGACTGCAAACATGCTACATATTCTAGCCAAGCTTTCTTCTTTCTTTCAACTGAGGTTTTTACCTCCTCATACCACCATACGTCACCATTCATAGACTTGTGCATCTTTGCTCTCCCACATACCTCTTTCGCAACATCAACTATGCTATCTTTCAAAACATTCGAACAGTTATCCACGTCTAAGTCTAGTAGGCACACACTATTCAATCTTCTTGGACTTGACTCTCATACTTGCTTCCTACACTCGGGTCTTGCAACTTTTCACTCTTAATCCTTTCAAGCCCTCCAAATGGAATAAGTACTTGCCAGTGCCTCCACTTCTTAAACAGACCCCTAAACCCTCTGATAACCAAGTAGTGGTCCGTGTTAAGAGTTGGGCATCTGAAGGCTCTCGTGTCCATTAAACACTTCCGGAGGCGACTATAGACCAAAATCAGATCTATCATACTCATTTGATCATTTCTTTTCCATGTATACGTATGTATGTCCTTATGCTGAAACATTGTGTTAGACACAAGAAGATTTCTTTCCACACATAAATCTACAATATGCTTACCAGCATCATTCACTCTCTTATCACCTTAGGGCCCAAGAACGGCCTCGTAACCGTCCCGTCGTGTCCCCACCCAACCATTCAAGTCACCACACATAATCACTTTTTCATTTCCTTCAACCATATCCAGAACATCCCTTACTGAATCCCAAAATTTTTCCAGGTCATGAGTCGACGACGAGTTGACCGGAGCTTAGGTTGCTACCACAAAAACTCAATATATATAAAAATACTTAATGTATGATAGTTTATTATGACCTAATAGGATTGAATATGTGTCTGGTTGCCGATAGGCTTCCCGCCTAACATATCTACCTATTTAGGGACTTTGTTTTTTTTGCTAGGGTACTTTGTGATACTTTACTAGGCAAATATAACATTAATAATACAACTGGTGATAGTGATGTGCAGATATAAAAACTAAAATCAAAATCCAAACCCAAACATATTATTTGTACGCCACAATCCAGATTTGTATTACACATACACACAAACACACACACACACACACACACACACACACACACACACTTTGGCATTTAACATATTAATGGCAATACCGATAACCTGTTTTTAAAAATAAAGTATCTCGCAGTGTACTTAAGAACTTAACAAAACAAGTGACTTGTGAAGGACAATATGATTCCAAGTCGGATGCGAGAACAGTATCACTCAAACAAAACAGCTAAAAACTATGTTTAAGCAACTTCGTAAAAGGAGCAGTTCCTACATCTTTTATGTATGTCAATCGATTTTTCAGTTGTTTCTGAACCTATTTCAAAAAATATTTTTTAAATTAAAAAAGCATACTTTCAAGATGGTCTCGTTATAGCCAAAGTCTGGATCTGATGATAGAATTTCAGAGAAATCGAGGGAAATATTATTTCTTGTGTTCGTAGGTGATTTAGATATGAGTCTAAGTCGGTTTTTTGCAGTTGTACAGCTATTTATTTTTTACAGAGTTATAGACCACTTCTTATTAATGGGAAAGGAAAATATTTAGTTTACGGAGACAATACAATTGGTTCTTGTGACATAAACCAATACTAGCCAAACATGTCATTAACAGCCAAATTTGGTTACGATTGGTTCAGTAGATTCGGGTTCGGGCCTGATACGGAGAGACATACAATCTAAAAATACAAAAATGTGTTGTCTATCTTGTCTATATCTATCTCTCTTTAGCCACTGGAACAAATAAAAAAAAAACAAAATATCTTCACGCCATTCATCGCCAACGATATAGGCAGAGGTACAACCAGGGCACCCACGACTAGCCTGTCTTCGGCTAGTATGCCCAGTTGGCAACGTATCACATTGTAGGATTTTGTAATTTGGCTAATCGTGGGTGCCGTGGTTGTTCCTCTGCATGGTTCTTTGGGGATACAAGCGAGAAGATTTTTTTATATGATACTTAACTAAGTAACATTTCTAATTATATAATGGTAAACCGTTTAATGGTAAACGTATGGGTAGCGTCAGTAACATCTAACCAAATAAGTATTGAACGTTAAATCAAAAAAGTCCTTTTTATCTTTAGTTTCAAAGCCCTGATGATGCTGTAAAAAGTGAAACCGGTTGGCTAGAAAGTGTTAAATAAAGTATACAGTGGATAAGTACAAGTGTTATCTCCAAAAAACGTGTATATACAATGGAATTCCACCAAGTGCCGACGATAGCAAGTATAGATTCTAAAATGGTAAAAACTACCAAAGTCAAATCTATAGTTTGGATTGTGAGTTCTTGTAACGTTACTACTTACATTAAAAAAATTAAAAGAAGAACGAAGAGGTAAGCAGAGGCACAACCAGGGCACCCTCGACTAGCCGAAGACACTAAGTCCCACAATGTGATAGGTGGCAAGCCTATCGCCAACCGGGCACATATCCAATTCCGAGCGATTTTTTATTAGAAAATTAGAAAACCCCAATTTTCTTTATGTTGCCCGACCCAGGAATCGAACCCGAGACCTCAGGCATTCAAGTCCGACAACTGAACTGCTAGACCACAGAGGCGACTATTTTAATTTTTTTGAAATGTCTTCAATGTACAGAATTCACTATTTTACAGTTTTATTTTAAGTAGGTATTTATATTATATGTATATGCCTACTTATAATCTTATATATAAAAATCAATTGCTGTTCGTTAGTCTCGCTAAAACTCGAGAACGGTGGAACCGATTTGGCTTATTTAGGTTTTGATTTATTTATGGAAGTCCAGGTAAGGTTTAGAAGATAAGAAAAAGGGAAAACAAAAAAAAATCAAATTTTCTTACACAAACTGAATGGGTGGAACGAAGTTCGCCGGGACAGCTAGTATATAATATAAAAGTGGATATTTTGCCCTGCTTCTCTCATTATCGTGCTATTAAGGCGGCTATTCATGAAAATTTAGATTTATGTTCTGCCGATTTAGCTGTAGTATGGCGGTTGCTTTTGCTTTCAGGGTGGATGTCACTTCTCAGGGATGGATATTTTAAAATAAAATAAAGACCAGTAATGGACAGTTGGACTGATTTTTAAGACATTTTTATCAATTAAGTTTTTTTGCGTGCCATTGCCTTCCGACTTATGCGCCAGTGAAAGTTTCAATTTTCAAACCATAAAACCATGTCTATAAAATGTTTTTTCACGATTAACCGAAAAAACAAGTACCTATTTGGTCAAAAAAATAACTTATAAAAATTTTAATAACTTATAAAAATCTTTATTTCGTGTTTCATGAAAGCCGATAGCATGTAAACGATGAGAGTAATGACGAAAATTGTATTAGTCCCTATTTTTTGGACATTCCACGACCAAATCATTCGGGTGTTATTCGAAAGTGGTCAAGAGTCTCCGAAACGAGCGTGAGGGCTGCAGAAATAATAACACTTGGCAATCGATACTCACATCGTGTTTTACTTGTCAAAAAATGTACAGAAAAAAAATTAAATAAGTCGATCTATCTATTGTTATGTTTTATCACAATTAAATAAAAATCCATCATCATAAAGAGGTGGCACCAATCCTCTAAGTAAAAGAAATCAACAGTGTAACAATCAAGGTCATCTTTATGTAGAGTCTCTGCAGAACCCAAGCCCAAATTTTAATGAAAATTCCGAAATTGCCGAATTGCCGAATTCGTCTCTACTTACTGGGTCATTCAAAGGTCATTCCAAAAAAGTTCTTTAATTTTTAGACAGTGTTGATCGTTATTAACCCCCGACGCAAAAAGAGGGGTGTTATAAGTTTGACGTGTCTGCGTGTCTGTCTATCTGTGACATCATAAGTTCCAAACGGATGCAGCGATTTGAATATAGTTTATTTTTATATTAAAGGTAACTTACGTGCGAGTGTTCTTAGATATGTTTGATGAAATTCGGTTGAACCGTTAAAAAGTTGTGGGGGGTGAAAGTGGGAAGATTAACCGATTGTCTGCAAATACGTAGGTCACATTATAAGTTTAGCATAACTAAAGAAACAACATGTTATGATCAAAACATTATGTTTATTGCTTTTCAAAGTAATGTCCTTTACATTTTAAACATATTTTCATGCGATCGAACCATTTTTTAAAACAGGAGGACCACAGATCTGAACACATGTTTTCTACGTGATGATTGAACGCTATCACTGCCTCTTGTGAGTTGGTTTTGGGGAAAATACAAAAATTATAGGTTGCTTGGTCGGGGCTATGCGCAGGATGAGTGACAAGATGTACTTTTTCGGAAGCTAAAAATGACTTTGTTTTGTTGGGCGTGTGTGAGGAAGCGTTGTCATGGTGTAGGAGAATGCGGTTTTTGGGTCGTCTTTCGAGAACTTTTTCTAAGACCCTGGGTAAACAAATGGTAGAATACCACTCGGCATTAACACTCTTTTGATCTTCAACTGGTATTGTACGGATGGGAGAAAAAAACGCGATCATTTATTTACCAACGTTTCTCGCCTGTCTCACTTTTGTTGGCCTATTTTCATTTTCAAACACCCATTCACAAGATTGCTGTTTTTTTTGGGTTCAAAACAATAAATCCACGTTTCATCTCCTATGACAATGCCATAAACAGCATTAAAATGTCCATGGTAGTACGTCAGTAGTATCTGTGAGCACCATTCCACGCGAGCCCGTTTCTGCTCCGCTGTCAGTTCATGGGGGATCCAGTGACAACAACAATAATTGCTGTTATATAAACAAATAAACAAAGGAACATTAAATCTTATATAAATGAGTTGACACAGACAATGTAGACATATTGATTGTGATTGTGCAGTTAATACCTATATCTTCACTTTAAATGACTCGTTTAGAATCGTTTTATCTTTGCTCAACTGCAGATGTTACAGAACCACTACCATTAGTTGCTATAGATTACCTTTGGTAGTTTAAGTATCGAAATCTGTACTAACGATGAACTGGAAATTAGTTCTCTCATTTACCTTTAGAGGAGCTGCTTAAAATTTTCATATAAATTAGTAAAAAGAGTTTTAGCGTAATAAACTTATGGTAAGGGCTCTATGCCTTTTGCTTTACAATTATTTGATATGTGTTTGGTAATTTACGTATCGAAATCTATATCGCTTGTGGTGTAGTATTTAGTTCTCTCAGTTCACAGTAGAAAAGCTATGTCAAGTTTTTGTACTAGTCATTTACGAAAACTCTAGCGAATTTTAGCGCCATAAACTTATGCTAAGTACTCTGGGCCATTGTCTCAAGTTGCTATAGATTATGTTCAGTAATTTACGAATAAACATTCATCGCGCTTAACTCGAATTTAGTTTTCTCAGTCACCAATAGACGCGCTGTTCCAAATTTTAAAATTACCGTTGCAAAATATTACTATCAGTAATTTACGTGTCGAAATCTATAGCAGAATTCAGTTGTTTCAGCTACCATGAATCATGTTCGAATTACAAACAAAATTTGCGGAGACGTTGTCGAGTTTCAGAACAACAAACTCATGGTAAGGGTTCTAATAACAAAACATCAACACTGGCAGACCGTAGATGTCGTGACTAATTATTTCTCCGATTCACTTTGCGCTCAATTTCCCTGTACTTATAATCTCCTGTTAATTTCTGCAATTATCCGTCGTTTAAACGAGTGCGATTGTTAACTTAAACGCAACAGTGACTTGGCAGTAAAGGATGCAATAAATGT
>NJDC01000830.1:63281-98168 GCA_002245475.1 Calephelis virginiensis | reverse complement strand
GTCAGGCTCTTGGGTAAAGCGGTGGCCTCATTACTCAAGCTCATGTAATGAGATTTGGCGGCAACGAGGAAATACACGATATGCTAATTTCTTCATGATTATTTCATTTGTGTACTTTCACTGAACAAAATTGTACATAATGCCACCAAAATTGACTAATTTCACTCAATATCAACACGAAATTCAATAATTTTGAAAAAACTTCGACCATCTTTTCTCTTGATGCCGCCAAAACTCCTACGAAAACTCTGTAGCATAGAACAACATGGTGTTTTGTAGGTATATGTAACAAACTCTGACTGTTTTTTTTGTATGGGGCGTGGTCTTCTGCCATTAGTCATGTTAAATAATTTGTATCAGGTTTTTTCTTCAGTTTTTGTCATTGACATAATTTGCATTAAGATACCCGATTTAAAATAAAACGGGCTTACATTATTCAAAATTATTATTAGTTTCCAAAGAAAGTCATGTCAGGGCTTTGAGTAAAGCGGTGGCCTCCTTACTGAAAAATCTACGACCATCTTTCGAATTACCCGAATTTGCAAAAATTGGGTTCAAATCATTCATATAAGTGTTGTCACTCCTCTTAATCAGTCATGACAAGATCTTAGATAAAGCTTTCTTTGAGTAAGATTTGGCGGCCTAGAGAAAACACATGATATGCCGATTTCTTCACGAACACTTCCCTTGTGCACATAACTGAACAAAATTGTACGACATGCCACAAAACAATTGTCGCTAAATCTCTAATCTGAATACCTAGCTATCATTAACAACAGACACAATAAAAAAAAAAAACAAAAAAAAGAATAAAAATTGATCAACTTTTCAAAAATCATATTTTATACTTTCTATACTAATATACTAAAGATGTTAAATTTCTAACATTGTTAGTAGGGGGTTACCTTCGGAAATGCTGATGTTATCATTATAAAATACTTCACTAACACAGCTCTATTTGAGAGTGATAGAGGCTACATTTTGCCATAGTTAAACAAATAATTCAGTAAAAAAAAATGTGTGTGTACTTATGTACACGCGTTAGAAGTTATACTTCTTCGGCGGAATAAGATAAAAATCTTTTTAAAAACTAAAATGTTTTCTATAGCTAACTTCATAGCTAACTTCATCATGTCGGTTTTCCGTGACGATGTGCGCGCGCATCGTAAAAATTTACCCTCATCATTTTTTCCTAACGCGCCAAAAGAAGTATAACTTCAATAATGTTATTTAGCTATTAATCAAGTCAGATATCCATAAAGTAGCTAAGACCATCGCGATTACTTAAGAATTCAAACAATAAAATCTACATTGCAATCCAGGCATAATAATAGCAAGTTGTAGTCGCGGTAATGTATGCTACGTTACATTCTACGTTGCCGTGGATAGTTAGACAGATTTTACAATATGATGCGAAACTTTAAAATCTGTTTCATATTTTTTTAAGGTTTTCCCTAATAATTGACATGAAAGGAGCGGTCGTTGGACATTTATCGAAGCTTGAGATAATGACCTTACGACATGTTTTGTATTTTTTACAGGTAATAATCTTTAATAAACTAAGATCTTAATTAAAAACATTTTTATGGTGAGTATCTTCTTCACGCCTATATCCCCGAAGTGGTAGGCAGAGGCACAACCAGGGTACCCACCACTAGCCGAAGATACTAGGCCCACAAGGTGATAGGTGGCAAGCTTATCGCCAACCGGGCACATATCCTATCCCGAGCAATATTTTTTTATTAGAAAATTGGAAAAATCTAATTTTCTTTTTGTTGCCCGATCCGGGATTCTAACCCAGGACCTCATGCAGTCAAGTCCAACAACTGAATCGCTAGACCACAGAGGCGATATTTTTATGGTAAAAAGTAGTAGTAGTGTGGTAATAAGAAATATACGGCATCTATAGACACCAAAGATGTTAGCGTCACATTTTCAACCTATGGCTAGAGAGACAGGGTACCCAATCTTTTATAGAACTAATGGAGACAGAAATAGGTACCGCGGTTGTACCAGTCCGCGGCAATTGTTTCGGAACTCACGTAATCCGGCAGACTGCATAAATGTATTAATCCAATACGTTACATTACTAGTTCCATCAGTGAGGAACGCTCATACATACATATCTTCACGAAAAATCCCGGACGGGCTTAGCAGAGAGTATCGAGTACGAAATCTCAAGATCTTTGCAAACCGGCCTGCCTTCCTTCACATTCATTCGGAAACTCTTGACACCACCCATTTATTATCATATCCCGAAATAAGTACGCTATGAATACCGACCGAGATATACCGACTTTATTAGGTGCGGAGATAAGGTTGACTTTTTAGAAGTCAAAAAGCGCCCTCTTTGAGTTAGTTCTCGATACAGAAGCTAATGTTGCAATGTCGCATCGCAAAAAATACGACCTTACATAACACCCTGTGAAAATTCTCGATGAATTCTTCATCCCAGCCACACGAGAACAGCGCACCAATACTACCTAAATCAAATCGAAATTGTAACATAAAAACAACTTACAGGAATGTATGCTGGTAAAGCTGAAGTCAATACATTTTATAAACGCACCATCGTTCGTCGATAAGTTAATGATGTTAATAAAACCCTTGGCCAAAAAAGAATTGTTCGACAAGTTGAAAGTACACGTCGCTGATTCTCCAGAATTATATAAATGCATTCCAAAGAAAGCATTACCTAAAGAATGTGGTGGTGAATTTTTGAGCAAATCGAAGTGCAATGGTAAGTGTTTTTAAAATGCTGGCTAGTTTCCAAATTTCCATAACATGGCATTCCATATTAGCCCTAACTTTCTATATTTTCAAAAAACGCTCTGGTTTTTAAATTTAAAATTTATTAGTCTGTGGCAAACATTTAAACATTACACACAAAAAAAGGATTAAGTATATAGAAACTCATTTCATTGACAGTTTCTTGTTGGCCTTGTTTAAAAAAACATTAACGGCCAATATTAACAATCAATCCTTATCCAAAACTCGCTGTCCAAGATTGATATTTTGATCCATTTTTATGTTATCGCTTGCCAATAATATATCTGTGCACAGGATAAATATGGGAATGAGGTGTAGGATAGGCCGGCGGATACGCAGCTATCTAGATTGCTTGAAATCCATTAGATTGAGATACATTATTAACATTGGCCGTAAGAAAACTATTTATTATTCTTCACTTCGCAGCTTATAAATTTAAAATTATCGGGAGGCTTAACATCTTTACATTAAGATAAAAACGCACCTTGCAATTTTCAAGGTAGTACCAGGTTTTATCTTCTTTTCGTGATTTTAGGCGCCTGTTTTTCATTCACTTATGACATTAATTTAATATTTTTAAACGTGAAAGAACCACGCTTAAATTAATAAATTATTTTTTTTCTTATGATTGATTATTTTTAAAATATAGTTGCCCTTTTTTCATCGCTTTTCAGAAATTACACTGAGACGTCTTCGTGCCAACGCCCAGTTTGTCATTGACGAAAATAACAAAAGAGTGGTGGAGTCTTTACGACCGGGAGGAAAGAAAACAACAGTGGAAGATTTGTTTGGAATTCATGGAAGCTTTAAAAAATTAGACATTGATTAAAACCAAGTTGTATAATACATATTTAAATAAGGTATATTATAATATACAAATAAATTTTAATGTGATGATAAGTTCAAGTAACTACGTGTCAACATGTTTTTTTTTATTGTGATGAACTTTTTGATGAAACTAAACATTTTATCTAGCAAACTTACAAAAAATTACTTCTTTTTTGAAAAAGAGGTTATACATTGTAATTAAGAAACACATTAATTAATATACAATTACTTAATTTAAAATTAAAAGGTTTGGCACAATTATATTAATAATTGTCTTATTAAATTTATAAAAAACTATTTATTTTTTATAAAATTAACAAGACAATATTAAAAGATACGATTAAAAATATCGAAATTATTATGACTTATATAGTTCATCCTAATATATTTTTTAATAATATAATTGTTACAAATATTATACAGGTATGTTAATATAACACATTTAAACATTATACGAAAAATAAATAATATCTAATATGAGTATTAGGGTACGATAAATCCTAGGAATTAAAATATTGGATTCCGAATTTCTAATTTAAAATGTCTGTCCGTTCCGTCCGTTTAATTCACTTAAATAATTATTTAAGTGAATTAAATTATTTATTTTCTTAGTTATTAAGAATTTTTAATAATGTCGTAATACTTCGTTTACTGTTTAAAATCTAGTTTTACTTTTAAAGTGTTTGGTATACGTGTCATCGTAATTGTTATAAAAACAGGCGTGAAGTATGTTTCTCTTAATAGAAAACTTTTTAATAATTGAAAAAAGATAAGCACAAATATTGTAGAGGTTGGCTCAAATAATGTATAAACGAATGAAAAAATAAGAATACTTTAAGACTTATGGGTAAAAGTAAACGTACTTTTAAAAAAGTAGAAAAAAACTTATTAAATTAAACTATTGTTGTTTTACGAACTATTACAGAATTCGGATACATATCATATAAGACTAGATTACAGTAAATTTTATTTCCAAACAGGTCAAGTTGAAAATGCTGAAACCGAAACTTGACAAATTAGAGTAAATGACATTAATCAAATAATTTCTAAAAATTAGATATTATTTAAAAAATTAGTGGGATTAAAATTAATTCAGGAAACTATGTTGCTATGTGTATTACATTACAATAATATCAGATTATAAATGATCTAAGTTATTCTATATAGTGAGAATTCAAATTTGTAATTCTATCTTTAATGATAATTGTAACGGTACTTTTATTACAGTAATTCTGTTATCAATTAATATACAGACCTAAGTAACTGTTATTAATTAAGTCTGTTAACAAAGTTATTGGCTTAATTCTTGGAGATGCTGCTTTTCTTCTTCTTCCCTCTGTAGTGCTTCTCGCTCTGCGGCTATTCTGGCATGCTGTTCAGCGATGACTTTGAATAATTGAGCATGTTTAGCTGCAGCAGCTGCAACGGCAGCGGACTGTCTAGGGACTGTTACTTCTGGAACATTAAAATTATAATTAATAAAACTTATTTTTTATTTGTTTAATCGCCTCTGTAGTCTAGTGGACCGACGTTGGCGTTGACTACTTGATGATTAGGATAAATTTCCAGATAGAGTAACTTAAGTAAGGATAAGTGCAAGGTTGGCGATATGTGTGCCACCTACCATATTGTGTAGTACTTTCTGCTGATCTTTGGTGACCTGATTATACTTCCATCAACTTCTTAGGGGTAACGAGCGTAAAGGCTTACTTTATTTTATTATATTCAAAGTAGTAATGACAAGACAAACACTAAAACATTGATATAACACATTTTAATATAATTACATGGTAGTTTTTTCATTGCTTTAACGTTGTTAACTTCGCGGTTTTTAATTTTAATTCCATCCATTAACATAATAATCTTCAAAGTAAGCAAACAATACATAAAAATTTCAGGTCAGTGGCATTAAATAACAATTATTAAATAAAATTAAAATGACTCAATTTGAAAATAGCTCAATGATTTACAACTTAAAATATTATGATGATTGATTAGCAAGAAAAACAAAATACAAAATAAATTTAATTAAATTCAAAACTTTATAAAATATTAATGAGATAAATAATTCAATAACAGATAGAAAGTAATACAAAATAAACAAAATTATAAAACAATAACAAACATTCGGTGATTCATCATAACAATGTTTACATAATCAGACACTTAAATTAAAATTATACTTCTACTACGATTAAACTCAGTATTAGAAATATTGTAGTGAGGGTTTACGTTGGTGAGAGACAACCTTTTTTTTAACATGCTAACTGTATCTGCAAACGTGCATAGTTTACAATTTTTAGATAATTCGTTGTAACAAACGGTGACTCTGTGCGGTCAATATTTAAGATTAGATTTAGAGTTGATTCTACTAAACCACAAGTATTATCCGAGTCAGGGAGAACGCAAGGGAACTTACAATCTAATGTTCGCTAAAAGATCAGGTGTTTTTATAAAATTGTTGAGCAATTTGTAGAGAAGTAAAGTGTCGTTCAGTTGTTTTCTGTCAGACAAACAGGAAGACCTGAAATATCTCAAACGGTCTTAAGTGTGCAGCTTTTTTGTAACAGTTTTAGTTGATTTGTTACTCACTTATTTTTTAATTATTTTGCTGTTTCAGTTATATGCTTTAAAACATAATATACAACATTCTGAACCTGTCACTCAGCAGGTCGAATAGAAATAAAGGTGTTGTAGAATATTGAAAGATGACTTTAGTTTAGGTCCCTCTGCTAATGTTGGTCTCGCACTTTAAGGAAGTTTAAATTAATAGTTTCTAAGAAATTGCTAAGAGCTCCTATGTAGCCATGGCGGGCAAGCCGTGTTGTGTACCTACTCGGTTAAAATACCATTTTTTATATTTTTCTAAAGTTGTTTTGATAAAACAGAACCTTTGACCTAAATCTTAAATAATCATATAAGCACTAGCTGCTTTGGACAACTTCGTTTTGTCCGTTTAATATGAGAAAATTAAAATGTTTTTAAAGGGAAAAAAGACTCCTACTGGTTCTAACCTACCTCCTCTTAATATTTCAAACAAATCGCTTCAGCCGCTCTTGAGATTTAATAGAGGACTAACCAGAGCTTTTTTTATAAACAGAGATATATATGCAACAACATACCATCAGGATATGGGTGGTGTGCGTGCTCTTCAGCTATCTTGGCGTAGAGCTGGAAATGTCTGTCCTTAGCCAATGCCACTGACTCAGAATCGGAAGGATGTTCCGGAGGCACATCACTCAGCACAGGGTGGAAGCCTTCCCTGTCAGCTGTGTACTCCACAGTTCGTACCTTTTGACGAGGGTCTACGTAGCTGAATGAACCTGAAATTGTAAAAGAACTATTTTTAACCAAAGTGTTCGACTGTCTGTTTTTATCCTTTTTTTTGTATATTGATAACAGATTATGACCATTCTTTTTTCGAAGTTTGTCATGATTTTAAGAAAAATTTGATGAAAAAGGATGATTGGTTGTTATGACGGTGCCATCCTTTATGTTTCGTTTGTTGAAGAAACCGGTATATAACAGCCTCAGTTAAAAAAAAAAATCTTACCACTTTTGATGTTTATAGGCGACCTGTATTTGCTATCATGAGGCGATTTTTCTGCTTGTTTGGCTTTTTAATCCCACATTAAATTGGGCACCAAAAAGTATATATTTTGTGACTTCAGAACTTGCTTATTCGTTCATTTTGTGAAAGTACAAACTTGCTTATTTTTTCATTGTCTGTGCTTTTTTTTGTTTATGGGACACCTGATTAATACCTCGAACTACTCCGCTGCCATCGCTGACTTCAGCATGCTGGCGGTCTACTTGTCCAGGAAACCTGCCAGCGGTATACGAAAAGGCGTATGGTCTAGGTGGCGGAGGTAATGTGGTAGTTTCTTCCAAAATGTGGGAGACGTCACCACAGGATAACGCGACGCTGGCAAACAGGAACAATAACTTGACCAACATCTGTAAAATACAGAGGAAGTGTTTTTTTATTTCTGTGCTTTTAAGTGTTGAACAAAAAAATGTATTTTCAGTGGTAAGAAATACATCCAACAAATAACTTGTGGATACAAAATATAGAAATAGTGCATTGCCGTACTAATTTTCACAAGATTAGCCTCTTCATTTTGTAAGTTTACCGACTTGTCCGTTGCCTAAAATTGTTCAAAACTAGCAGTTAACATAACATTTTTAATGAAAGTAAAATTAATGCAACGCAATCGAATATTTAAGTTGAGCATTTCTATATTTGTAGTAGGTAGTAATGAATAGTTACATGTCGTAAACTTAAACTCGATTACTAAATTAGAAACCAATTTAAGATTTCAAGATAATGAAGAACGATATTAAGGTATTTGAGTTTTGCTGAAAAAACAATAATGAAACATATATTTTACAGTTCAATTATTTTAACTTATACTAAGATGACGTTATATATTTGATAAATATGATTTACAGTGTCGATCGTGTATTTTATCCGTTATAATAAAATTTACTTTTAGCGCCATCTAGTAAAAAATTTAATAACTAAACACTTCATTTCAGTGTTGCTATTCGATAATAGAGGACATTACAAAAATGTTTTCACTATTAGACACTAGATGGCAAAGTGATTTGTTTACCAACGAAAAATTATACATAATTGTTTAACTCGAGAATTGACGAAAAACTCAATATTCAAATTAAATAAATTATTAATATATAATTATAGTACTCATGTTATTCTGCGAAGTCAAGGAATGTAGGAGATGTCTTAAGTTGTTCACCTTTATAAATACAAACTTGCGTCATCTTTTACGCCGCGAATGCGTTCCTATGTCAAAGTCACTACTCATTAAATTATCAGCTATTATTAAACATATCTCCTATAAATTACTCACAAAACCTATTTCATTGCTGATGACTTTTTTCGATCACGCCTTAGCCTAATATGATTAATCGCATCCAAATCTGGCACCTTTGCAGTTACCTACTAGGTTTTAGATAAGTACCAGAGTTAGTGACGATTTTTAGTTCATGAATTTTTTGAATCCTCACAGTTTTAATTGAAGTCTTGTTCTAAAAAATAGTAAACCCCTGATGTTTGATAATAAGACGCAGATAAATACTTATCTAAAATAGTAAACAAATAATTTGGTCCTCCCATGTAAATGGACGACCACCGCTTCTAGATATCGACGATATTATGAAGTTGCTATTCCCTTCCCTATTATTATGCATTCCCTTTTTTTTAATAAAACAGCAAAAAAAACACTTTTTGATGATGGAAAGAGAATACCGTAATCAACAAAAAAGCAAATTTTACAAGCGAGTCGCTATCTTGTACTCGTAGTGATCGAGTGTTGTGGTCAGGTTAGGCCTAATTGCCTAATGTGCAAATCTACCGGCTATCCTTCTCTATGAACCGGAACTTGACATTGCCAAACATTATCATTGGCGCCAGCAGGGCGGTGGATTTCTAACAAAGTTGCTCAATACCATATCTCTACCACTAGTGGCAAGAGCATAGCCAGGATTCTGAATAAAGAGGGCCAGACAAAGGAATCCTAGACTATATTGTTATATTCATGGTTTTTATCATATCATCTCACATAAGTATTTGGTAGAGGTGGTAATCAATTAAAATAAAATAGACTAACAAGAAACAGTTATGCCTGACAAACTTTGTGGGTAATTGTTACATTTTTTTTAAAACTTCTCTATCAATGTCTTTTTTTATTTCTTGTCCTTAAATACATTCTTAAAAATAGCCTCTTTTAACGGTTTTCGATAATTTGGACAATTTTAGTTTTAAGTGACCGCTCTTCTAGGGATGTACGCAGCTGCCAAAATCTACCCTTACCTCGTAACCCCCATGACTACTGTTGGTGTTGGTGAGAAGCTATTTAACCTATGCTCGCCTTTTATAAGTTGCCTGGCAGGAGTGGCAGGGAGGAAATTAGTATGTCTATTTTACACGGTGAATCCTCCACCATACACGGCGAAATTTACAGAAAGACGTAGCTACAGTAATATCTGACTAAATGATAGCAAAACAGCAAACGATGGTTATGAAATATGCGTGCGCCACCCGGCTAAAGATATTATGTTTTTTGATACATGCATAATATTATACACACATAATATCGTTGGTTCTACTCATACTTTTTAAAAAAGCTACGGTAGCGTAGTAGACTTAGCAAATTTTATGATAAAACTCGTGTTTTTTGGGTAGGTTATTTTGATGACAAATATTGAGACATATATGACGTCGCTTAAAATTATTATTTTTTGATCTGACAATAAAGAAGCATAAAACGATAATAGTTATAATAATGAATCTCATAGTTATTTAAGTGTTACAATTACAACTATTTACAATTAGTGTTAGTCATGACAAATTCAAAATAGCATCTGGTTAAAATTAGATATTCCAGTCGAAACTCTATATAATTTTTGTATGTCATCGTCAGCATTTATGATAGAAAGAACGAGAACGGTTTGTAAATATTTTCACAGTTTACAAAAACAAAGAATTTTGAATATTTTCTTTCTGTTTACTGTTTAAATGTGTAAATATCATTTGTTACAAAAAAGTTGTTGCAAGCTTAACGGTCTCTAAAACAACTCTATGAACCACAATTGAGACTGCTATAGCCAGATGGTCTGGCCTATTATAATATGAAGGAAAGTAAAAATATGTAATTTTAAAATTGATTTGATTTGTACTGACATCTGTTTCAAGATAATGTAAACAATTTTAGGTCGCTATGGTCTTGACGAATAACATGTAATTATATTAAGAAAATCCACTTAGGTCAATAATATTAAAATGCAGTTAGGCCACTCTGATTCTAGCCTCAATTGGCGTACTATTTCTAACTAAAATGACTTTCATATAGTTGATCTTTAAAGATGCGCACCCACCACAATATAGCAATAAATACCTTGGTATATATAGATACGCAAACGAAATGAATGGATATGTTTGTATAATACCTACTTTGTATAAACCAAAACTAACAAAATTCACATTTAGAATGTTTTTCTTGGAATCAAAAATGTGAATAAATTTGTGAGAAGAATGTACAAGTGTTTTTTTTGGCTCTTCGTTTTTAATGTTTCACGTTATTATCGATCTTTTAAAACGCAGATTTGATATCTGCTTTAAAATTCATAATATAAGGATGCGTAGTTGCGATCAACAGGTTTTAAAGGTCAGAAGACACACGATGATGTGGTGGCACGGCTATATTGGACTAACAACTAATAATGTTTTCAAATAACAAATACATTTATTGGGATTATTTTAAATACAAATCTGTTCATCATTTTAAATAGCAGGGCTAGTATGCACACCAAACAACCCAAACCAAAAAAAGAGGAGATTCTCAATTCGACTGTTTTTTGTTCGATGTTTGTCACCCGATTATTTATAGTCAACTGATTTTGATGATTTTTAGTTAGAAATATGTCTTAATTCCGAAGTAGTTTCTTACTAATTTAATTATGCATATTGGTTTTTAAGTTACTAAACGAAAATTAATACATTATCTAATGTAATTTAAAAACTACTACTGTCTTTAAAGTTGATAAAAATTATGTGGGACCATTTTTTATGTGAGAAGGCAGGAAACAAGCTGACGGTTTCCCAATGGTAGGTGATAATTGTGGCCTTTAGACACAATAGATGTTTTAGGTGCGTTGCTTGGCTTTGATGTTAAGTCAACTGTGCAACTCTACTGGCTACTCTACCCTCCGGGACGAAACATGGCAGGTATTATGGCAACAGAAACGACAACAGAACAGAAAACACTCTAGTGGTCTTTGTTGGTGCTGACCTTTTGCTTGGCAGATAAGAAGATGGTCTATTTTACTTAGAGGACCCGGACAACCGCAGGCAACGTTTTGGAGTCAAGGTTTTTGTGTGATTTTTTTAGTTGGAGTCGGTTTTGACAGTGTTACTACGCTTGATTAGGTATTGTGACCAAATTTCAAATGAGAGATATGATGTTTTTTTTTATGATATTGGAAGGCAAACAAGCAGACGGATTTCCTGATGTTAAGAAATTCACGCCGCCTAGAGACACCAAAGGTGGTAATGGTGCGTTACCAACCTGAGGCCGGGACGTTAGGCCTCGAGCAAAAGTAAGTTTACCGGCTACCTTACCCTCCGAACCGGAACACGTCATGACGTTATGGCGGCCGAAATAGGTAAGGCGGTGGTGCCAAACCGGACGAATCGCTGCTAAACTATACCACCTAGTCACATGTCACGGTGTTAATGACGGTGAGCCTATGCTCGCCTTTTACGAGCTGCCTGGCAAGGAAGGCAGATGGTCTATTCTACAAAGGAGCCCGGACCAACACTGGGAAATCAACATGAACAAAGTCTTTTATCAATGTCAAAGCATAGTTAACGCTCAACAATGTAGATTTTTAAAATTAACTTAAAGCTAACTTACTTGTCATAAAATCTATTCTTCCTACCATATTATAGTAGAAGTAAGAATTTATATTATCATATTATATTATTGCACTTGGGAGTTTAGACATAAATAGTCTAACAAATTATATATAAGAAGCTTCTGTGGTCTAGCGGTTCAGTTGTTGGACTCGACTGCATGAGGTCCTGGGTTCGAATCCCGGGTTGGGCAACAAAAAGGAAATTGGGTTTTTATAATTGTCTAATAAAAAAAAACGTTGCTCGGGATTGGATATGTGCCCAGATGGCGATAGGCTTGCCACCTATACATTGTGGGACTCAGTATATTGGGCTAATCGTGGGTGCCTTGGTTGTGCCTCTGTCTACCTCTTTGGGGATATGGGCGTGAAGATACGTTTTAGGCCTGAAATTCTAGCCCTGTTTGATAATTTAACATTAGCGTATGTTACGTCGAGACGAAATTCGGATATAAAGCATAGTTTTATTAAGCGGCGTAATTTTTATTGCCTTTATACGATAACGAGGGAAACTCGCATGCAGTTCCGCTGTCTAGAAGCGACACCTAGTTTTCACCATTAGGAGATCCGCTTTAAATTACTAGAATTTGGCAACGATTCACATAAATTGTCAGTCACTGTAGCAGAATTCGACAACGATTCAGTAGGATTGTCAGTCACTGCTTGCTAGTGTCGCGTTACAGTTTGAAGATGGAATAGTCGAAAAACTTCATATCATCATATTAGAGATCAGTACATAAGGAAATCAATACTACAAATATTATTCTTCGCACATAATAAAAAAGTGGCCAAGTACGGAACACTTAGTGCGACCCGCGCACCGTAATATATTTTTATTATAAGATGTAACTAAAATTACGGCTTTCGTTTTTTTGTTTTTTATGCACTATAAGGCTGCGTTTCCACTAGAGATGTGATCGTTACCAATAGAGCTGTGCTAACCGAGGCGAGGTAAATTAAGCGATTCTATTGGTTCTTCACAAACACATCCCTCTCTACGCATCCTCGCACATCCCTGGTGAAAACGCAGCCTTAGACGTTGCTTCTTAATTATTTCAAGATACTGAGTTCACGGGAACCTGTAGGTTTTGTATGGTGGTGGTTTCAATACTGCGGAAATTTGCAGTACACGTATAATTTTTGCACAGTCGCCTTTGTGGTCTAGCGGCCGGGTGTTGGACTTGACTACATGAGGTCCTGGGTTCAAATCCCGGGTCGGGCAACAAAAAAAAATTGGGTTTTTCCAATTTTTTAATAAAAAAATATTGCTCGAGATTGGAAATGTACCCGATTGGCAATAGTCTTGCCACCTATCACATTGTGAGACTTAGTGTCTTCGGCAAGTCGTAGGTGCCCTGGTTGTGCCTCTGTCTACCACTTCGGGGATATGGGCGTGAAGATACTTTTTTTTAAAAGTTGGTTTTTTGCACAGCTTCAAGGGACAGTAGAGCTGAGTATTTGATTTAAATTTCAGCTTAGTACCTTTACGCTTTCCTGAGAAAAAAGGTCTTAACAGTTGGAAAACAAAGTGATCCTATAAGGGTTCGGTTATTTCCTTTCGTGGTACGGAACTCTAAAAGTCAGTTTTTGTATCGCAATGTGTCAGAACGTAATATGTGGCATTTGGAATGTGTTACATAGGATACGTGTGGTATTATTTTGGTAACTAGTTTGGTACATTTTGTAAAATAACCTTGACATGCTTTTAATACTTTCCTCGTTTTATTCTTGAGTTGATTTAAACATTGATTCTAATGTTTAAAAGTCAAACATTTAATCGGTCGTTAAGTCACAATGTTATAAACAAAACAAATATAGTGTCAACTTAATGATTGAATAAAAGATAATTAACGTCTCTTAGTGGCCTCACTAATAAGTAAGTCACAGTCATCATATAAGAAGACATTTATATAATTTTAAAAGCTACCACCAGATAAGAACAGTCGTATGGTTGACAGAAGTGCAAGCTTTTTCGACGACATGACTTACTTATTTGTAGTGACAAAGTATTTGCAATCTGGTTTACTTGAACATACATAATTCAAACCAGGGTTCAAATTTAATAAAAACACACAGGTATTTATTCCATTTCACAAATATTTCAAAGATTAATTATTGTTTATTCCTTATAAATATTTATGAATATTAGCTTAATAATGGCAGTTGGTTTTTATATTAAATAGTTAACTACATGTTAACGATTCCACAAAACCGAGGAAAATGGCGATAAATACTCCTTGTTTACTTTTGTATGAGAAAGATTTAGTGTTAATTTGACAAACACTTAGGAATTCACAGACTGGTTAATATAAAAGAATGATTTTAATAATAACATTCTATTTTTTCTAGGTTCAGTAAATATCACTAAATATCACCCAATAGATATATAAAATGCGTATATTAGCACGACCAACTTAATTCCCGCATGACAGCTCATTAAATTTTAAAATAACGATATTTCCACTTATTAATCAGGCTTACTTTGTAGTAATTAAAATATATTTTTCTATGGAAAATAGTTTTAACAGTTTATTCGTTATACAATAACACATAGGTAAATAAATAGACAAGAGTCCCGTAATAAATAAAATATAAGTTTTATTCTTGAATAGATCAATTTATAATTAAGTTTTTTAATAAAAAAAAATCTTCACGAAGAATCATCTCTATAGCCTATCTGTCTTTTTTTGGGATTTTTAAAGTATTTTCAGATTCCAAAAATATATCATTTAAGAAGTACTAGTACTGGCTGTATTTATAAATAAAGATAGTATATTTAAGGTAGTACAGCATCCATAAATTTCATTGCACATGCCCTTGACGAATTAATTAAAAAAAACAAGAAGGTGGGAGCACCTACATAGATACCAGCTCGAATCCCACCTGCTATTTTTCTTCGCAAACATCTAGAAAATGCGTGATTCATTACTTACGTAATGCTTGAAGATGATATGTATGCATAATACAGCCAACAATTATTAACTGTAATAATTATAATAAATAATACTAGCATATGGTCTAAATACGGCTAATAATTAGACGTGAATTGCCATTGTGGTCTAGCCATTCAGTATTGGACTTAAATTCATAAGGTCACGGGTTCGTTCCCGGGTCGAACAACCAAAAGAAAACGTGTTTTTTCAATTTTCTAATATAATATAATGTCTAATAAATATAATCTAATATACAATGTATAATATATTATAAAGCCTATTACCAATCGGACACATATGCAATAGCGGGTGGTGTTGCATATGTGTCCGATTGGTAATAGGCTTGCCTCCTAGCACATTATGGGACAGGGGACTTAGTGTCTTCAGCTAGTCGTCAGTACTCTGGTGACACATCTAACTACCTCGTCCTTCCTTCCTTCATTTTTTTAATACAGTAAAATAACATGTTTATTCGCTGGTTATTACGTTGGCACAATTAACAAACTTGCCTAAGCTAAATTTAATTATAACTTTTTAATTACATGTTGTAGGTATCTGGTATTTAAATACTCAAAGAAGAGAAGTTAAATAAGATTTACCATTTAAATTATCCTTATTTTAAATTTGCAACTTATGTAACTACATATGTATAGTATGTATATAAGTATGTTTAATTAACGACTAAATACAGCCAATAATTATTACTATACATCTGATAAATACGGAAATCACATAATGTCTGTTTTCATTGTTATTATGTATATTTACGAATGGTTTATAGGTTTTTTTTACGATATTTATTTAATATTTTATTTATTTTAAAATATTTGATGTACTTGTGACTTCTGTACCGGATTTCGTTGACGAAGGTAATTGTAATTTTCCACCATCTTGGTTCTGGCCCCATGTGTAAGAATTGTATAGGTACATCTGCCTCCCTGCTAAGCAACTTTAGGCGAGCATTGTATTGTAAAATAGGTTTAAATTATTGCTATATTTAACACAGGTTAAATGCGTCATCAGCAATAAGACCACTGGTGTAGAGTTCTGTGCAGCAACTTGCTCATTTATAAATACACCCCTCTTATCTATTCCTGCCGCCCTAGTAATAGTGCTCCAATTAAAATGGTAGAGTAGTCGATGATAGCCTTGCTAATGTATCTAATATCTTGGCCACCGCCATGCCATCCGCAACACACACGCAACATCTATGGAATCTACAGTTCACGGTATTCTCTCAACATTAATAATCTAATAAAAAACAACAAACATTCATGTATGTACATTAAATGTATGTATTTATTTGTCTTTGGTTACATAACCTTTATGAAACTATGAAATGAAAGTAGTTTGTTTAAATGCTCTCAAATAATTATGTGTTGTAGAAATATAAATAATGAGAGTTGCTTAATAGCGTATAGATTTTTTTATGGCATTACACAGCAACATACTGCTCTTCTGGCGGGAAAGAGACTACCGTCGCCTATTAACATTATATGCGTCGTGGTTCTAGGGCTGGGATTTAGGCCTATTCTGCAAGTCTATAGACTACCCCACTCTCTAGGACGGAACATGACACTGTCATGTCGCTATGGCAGAAAAAAGTAAGGCGGTGTGACCTACCCAGGTTAGTTGCTGCAGAGCATTCCACTAGAGGTCTTATTGGTAATGACATATATTTTTAACACGAGGGAAACCCGTATGTTATTACAGTAACATACCAGTACCAGTACCTCGTTGGTCGAGTGGCTAGCGTACACGCTTAACTACATCGACCAACCGTGAGCCTCGGGTTCGATTCCCGACGGGGGCAGACATTTGTGTGATGAACATTTAGATGTCTGCATTTCCGGGTCTGGGAGTTTATTAAATTTATTCTCGTATCTATTATTTAAGTATTTCTATGTATTAGAATCATTGACTAACACCCATAACACAAGCATATAATTTGCTTACTTTGTTGTTAGATTCAATTTGTGTGACTTGTCAGGGACATTTATTTATTATTTATAATAATTATATAATAACAGTTATTATTTAGTAAAAAGGTCATCACGAGAGCCGTCTGGTTGTTGGCTGGTTGCTAACAATTATTAGTAAATATAATATATTGCATTTTCAAAATGAGTAGGTATTTATTAATAATGCAACATTGGAAAACACAGTTATAAAAACCCCAGCACATTCTACAAGTAGCACCGTACAATACTGCGCTGAGATGATAATCTACTAGCACATAATAATCCAAATTAAATACAATTACAAGAAGAATTTGTATGAATAGTGTTGCGCCACGATATTATCGTGTTCTTGCTTCACGAGTTACCCAACTTCACGGCTCATTTCACATTTTCACATCACTATTTGACATACGATTTAACATTCACTAGTGTTTTACCTTGTGATTGAACTTTTATCAATTTATCGATGGGAAAGTGTTTCGTTAATCCGTCGTCAAGGTCAAAGTTAAAGATTGACCGCGCGTTCACACGTGCGGCTTACATTGTGATCAATGGTTTTAACAGAGATATTAGTCTTTGGTTTTAATAAGTACCCATTAAAGTCGAACTTTACGGCAAATTTTTATCCTCGTCAAAAAAAGAGGGAACTAATAAGTTTGAAGTGTCTGTGTCAGTCTATGACATCACACGTATCTCCTTAACGAATGGACTGAATTTGATGTGTTTGTTATGTTTGAAAGCTGACGTAATTAAGATGGTTCTGAGCTAAAATTATTGGCTAGGTGTTGTCGGTATCTAGGTATTGAAAATTTTCAATATTATGATTATTACTTGACATATATTGACTAATACATATAAATATCCGTGAACAAATTACACATATTGAATCTAACTTGAAAGTAAGCATATTATATTCTTGTTTATATTTGAATTAGAATTGAAATAAAACTGCAGAAATATCTGCAGACTAATAAATATTTAAATAAATGTGGAATGTAAAATGGATTGTTTCGTATTTTTATTTGGTCGTTTTTAATAGAAAAGTAATTTAAATTATTTTATGTTTTGTGCATAATTATACATTTAAAAAAATGTAATTAAACCAGTTTACATCCGGCGTTTCAGCCACATGACAACCCATTTTTTTAATTTATTTAATTTACAAAAGTATTTAATTTAACATTTCTTTAAATTGGTATTATTGACCTATATCACAAATCACAAGCGTATATAATTAGCTTAGTTTCAGGTTAGATCAATTTGGGTTATTAGTAAAATACCTTCACCTTCAGTTCTACCTGGCTCTTCTTTCCTGCCTATTTTTATTTAACTTTAATTTCTATTTAACCGATTGTTCTAGAAATAAAAGAACCTGATTCCTTAGATCAATGAAAATGTATGAAGTAGTATTTTATTGAGATTTAGTAACATAATCCATAGTTACTGACAAGTTGTTAGGTCTTAGGTAATATCTTAGTAAGTATCTTCACGCCCTTATCCTCGGACAAGTCGACAGAGGCACAAACAGGGCACCCAAGACTAGCTAAAGACACTAGGTCCCACAATTTGATATCTATCAAGCCTATCGCCAGCTGGGCACATATCCGATCCCGGGCAACGTTAATTTTATCAGAAAATTGAAAATATACAATTCCTATTTTTTTTGTTGCACTAGGTACCTGGGAATCGAACCCGGGACCTCAAGAAGTCAAGTTGGATGCCGGACCGCTAGACCACAGAGGCGATATCTAGAAAGTGCTTATCAATCATTTAGTTTTTATTTTTTCTGTTAAATCGTCAACATTCAGATCCAGCTCGGCCATGATTTTAAAGTAAGATAAGTTTACAGATGAGTCTCTCCATACCAATAGTGCCATAGTTACGTGCGTGCTCTCAATCCAACCAACCTTATTAAATAGTTACAAAATGTACTAAGTGGTACAAATATGAGTCTAAAAAGTATCTTCACGCCCATATCCCCATATCCCCGAAGAGGTAGGCAGAAGCACAACCAGGGCACCCACGACTAGCCGAAGACAATGTGATAGGTGGCAAGCCTATCGCCAACCGGACACATAATCCAATCCCGAACAACGTTTTTTTTTATTACAAAATGGGAAAAACCAAATTTTCTTTTTGTTGCCCGACCCGGGATTTGAACCCAGGATCTCGAGCAGTCAATTCCAACACCCGGACCGCTAGACCACAGACTAAGGTACTCCAAGATTTAAGTTGACATTGTGATCTCTATTACCTACCCTGTATTACTGAGTGTCACTAGATAATCAGTAGATAGTCAAAAGATAGTTAGTAGATAATCTCTATTACACTGTAATACTGACTGTCACTATTACCACAGCTATTAAAGTATAATAACAATTATCTAATTAAACCTTTAAGTACATTGAGTCTATGTTTATTAACACGACGGTTAAAGTTTAAACGTTTTAAATGCAACTATTAATCAAATAGCGCCATGATCATAATATTTTTATCTCTTTCGGTTTACGTAGAATGAAGCAAATAACATCCCTACAGGTTATCTAAATACTTAGCTGTCCGTTAGTATAGCGAAAGCTCAAAAACAGCTTGATTTGCAAGTTTAATATGTTTTATTTTGTTCATAGACCAACCAGGGGCTCTACCATGAATGGCAGTATTATATCCTTGTTCCTAAATGACGACTTATATATATGCAACTTTATGACATACGTTCCAAGGTTGCCTTTCTTCGATGACAATAAGTATTATGATAATAATATTGTTTTAAGAGCTTGATTTGTAAACAAAAATAAAAATTAATAAAAAAAATTTTGGTAACCCACCAGGTCTAAAAAGAAAACAAATTAATAATGACACAAATTATTAAAGTTCATCATACGGGAAACTTTATGAACAGTCAGTCTTTCAAATAATCAACATGTTTATGACTAATAATATAATAAATGCCAAGGTGTATGTGTGTGTCCGTCTGTAAAATTTAAAAGTCTGCATGTACGTGTATTTTATTTAAGGAAAGACAAAATAAATAGGTAATATTTTTAGACTTAAGGTTAAGTACATGGGCATAGCATAGTTAGGCAAACCAAATATATCCTGATATCTGAATCAGTGCCTGACAAATTCAAGATAAATGAAGTCATAAAATTTGGCACGTTAAAGACTACAAATAGAAAATAATATAAATTTTAAAACACGTAAATATTTAGCAATTTGGCGCGAGGGAATTTTGCGTAATAGGTATAACAAAAGCAACGCGAACAAGAAAAACGTGTTTTGTATTTATAATAAGATCAATAAGTACAACAAGAATCAAGATTTGCCTACAAAACATTCTGAAACATCTTACTTTTTCTAGAAACATCTGCTAAAACCAGATGTTTGGTTCGTAAAGATAAATTTAAAATTTAGTCACTAAAATTAATTGTTACTTTTATAGTTATATTATAAATTTATTATCTTTAAGCTTACAGATAGTAGCTGAGGTATCAAGAAAACCACAGTATTTTTATCAATGAATAGGTACCTAGTATAAATTTTTACGCGACTTTCGTCAATTAGTACCTATCTAAAAATGATATCTAATAAAATAAGTGGCACTACATAAAAATTAATTGGTACTGCTTAAAACTACAGTAAAAAATATAGAATGCACATTAATTTTTATAACATTGAAAAAAAAATTAGTTTTATGAAGACAAAAAATATAAATACATGATTATCTGTGAAGGCTAAGCTAAGCTTAACCGCATATGAATAACATTTTCCACTATGTCAATAATTACTATTTTTATAAATGAATCCAACTTATGGTATTACAATTTTCCTTATTTGCATAAACTCATAGGTATAGTGTTGCCAATTGCTTAGGTAGTTTTTGGACTTTGAGCAACGTAATTATTTAACGAGAAAGATGATATAAGTTAGGTATTTCCGCTAAATCTTACATTAGTTATACATAATTGTTTAATTAATTTTTTAAGTAACCTACTTTGAAGAATGCATGAAAAAAAATCATATCTATGAATTATCTTTGATACAACACATAATATGATTCATATTTGAATTTAGAACGTAAAAATAATAAAAACGAGACTGCGCACAAGGTAATAAATTAGTATTGTGGTATTTCATGTACCTATTTGTTAGAATCCTTATTCTGATTTTGCAACAAGAAATAAGCAAATTCAAAAAACACTTCGAATATTATTCAGAGCAACTCACTGCCATTATTTTTTTTAACGTCACACAGGCATAAACAGAACATGGAACAGTAGCGGCGTCAGTAGTAATCCTATTTTTTTGAATGACGATTTAATTTGATGATTTTTTTTAATGCTAACCTCTCGGTTTTTACAACTACACCGGACTATGTGGGCGAGCAGAGTGCTTAGACCAAGATATCATAATTTTGATGGATTGGACTGTTCTTTATAACACCAGCAAACAAGGGTTGTCTCCCGGGCGACCCTACCTCTATTTGGTGCTGAGTTCTAGTTGCTGGTGTGTTGATTGGAAGAGTAGTGGCTCGTCACTGGGGGTTGTTTTAGTTAATTAAGAGATAAATGAATCACCTTGTTTAGTATGTCAAATGTACAAACTTATGTAATATACGTAGATATAAATTTCAACAATATTTTCATAATAAATTTTATTTAGTTTTCTTTCTACTTATCTAACACTGACATTTGGATATTATTGACCAATCGGGAGTGTTTGCTGTACCAAAATATATCTCCTTGGGGTAAATATAAAAAATATACATATTTTTTTTTAATTTTAGGATTTTATAGATAAACAAACTGTAGAAATTATAGTCGCACGCCGTTTAACATTTTTTCCTCTGCAATTAATGTTAGACATAACTATGTCTAACATTATATATAACTCTTTGAACTCAAAGAGACAATGACGTCAATAATTGTGGATATAATGTACCTAGTAATGCTTTTTCTGGATATTAAACTATAGTTATTGTTAATATTCATTAAATTTATGTATTAGTTTAGTTTTTAGTTTGGAAACTAATATAAGCGAAGTAAGTTCTAAATGTGTATTATTGATAACACAATGTAAGACTATTTCAAACGAACAATAAATGAATTGAAATGAAATTAATGCTCAGCATTGTTTAAAAAAGCATAGCTATTTTTTTATAATTTTAAACGATAAAGCCTAAAACTAAAATATGATTAACATTAGAGAGCCTCATGTACAAACAACATCTCTATTTCAATTGGCCAAACATTTAAATCTTAAGTCGAACTAATTTCGATTTTTCCCAGTAAATTAAAACAATTAAAAATAACTTGTAAGTATAACCAGTAATAGGTATATGAAAATTAGATTTTGATGATATTCCATATATCTAAATCTGACCAGATAAGTAGAATAGTGTAATAAGGTAAATCATGCGTACATAAACAATGACAACATTATTTTTTTAAGTAGTCATGCAATAATAACAACTTGTAAAGAATACGTTCAAATATGTTAAAAAACTTACTGCGAAATTGAGATTGTGTCCACGCAAGCAATGTGCAAGCCTTACAGAAACAAACTAAACAGTGAAGGTGAACCAGATGCGAATGAATGAGTGAATGGACGATATGATCTCTATGGATACTATGAACGAATGATTAATTTAGCTATTGCGTATGATAGAGAGCATGATATAACTAACAGGTTGTTTAGGTGAGCCGATATGAAAACATGAAACGATTTTATAAACAACTAAAAATCGCTCTCCCACAAATAGTAAAATTTGCTCTCCTAATATCCAGAGTCGCTAAATGAACTGGACGTAGAACGTAGTACGCAACACTCTTATAATGTTATAAATTTGATGGCTTTAGCATATTTTTGAATACTATCTCGATTTACAAAAATAGTCCAAAATCAACCTCAGCTTTTACAACATGAAAAACACAGTAGGTATAGGTAGTATGCAACACGGTAATAAGAAAAAACCCTTTCATCCTAATATCAATCCAGCCAACTTCCAAGAGATAAGGAGTACACGTCGCCACCAGTCACACAAGTTATGAACAGTGCGTTGCTAATCTGGCGAAGAAGTTAAAACCTCTTGTAAACTTCACCAGTTACCTTTAAAATGGAAACACAAATTTAGTGATGCCATAAAAGCAGGAATAGGTAAGACAGTGGGACTAACCGATAGAGTGAGCTAGAGCTGTTATGAAACTTTTACTTAGTTTGATTGTATAAGTACATTGATAGATGTAACAATTCATCAAAATAAACTACTTGATTATTTAAACTAATGACATGGATAATAAGTTTTTATTGTTTTAAGAATTTAAATATAATAGTAGGGGAGCCCAGGCTGCTCAATGTGAAGTCATTCAAGCGGGACTTATTGTTGTACGAACTATGTCGATTGTGGAGAATAAAAAAAAATCATGTGATATATATTTTTAGCTGTTTGGAAAGCTTAGAAAACTAAAAGAACTAATACAGTAGCTTCATTATACGCAAACACATCAAATATGTGTGTGTGTGTGTGTGTGTGTGCATATTGCACAAAAGTGTGCAAACCTTATGTGACTACGATGATGGAAATATTTTAATTAATCAGGTCGCATTAATGGCTAATAAACAAAGATGACTTGTTTTTTAAAAGTTTCTGACTTTTCAATATCAGATTAAACATACATGCGCTTATTAGAACAAGAGCTAGCAACATCTGAAAAAAGAACGTTTTGGGGAAGCTGGTTTTCTGAGATGTATTTCCTCGTACTCTTAGGAATAGCGTGCGGGCAGTCTGGCAGATGAGAGCCGTAGCATTCTATTTCTTTAGCACATCTGTTATAGTAAAACAAACTGATTTTGAAATCAGAAAGCATATTTTCTTTTTTTAATGCTTCTAAGAACTGTTAAAGGCATGAGTTAATGAAAATTTAAATAGTTCAACATATTCCTGTCTCTCTTCCAACTACCTATTTCGCCACTGTCTCTTTATATTAAATAAGCAACCAAATTAGTGCCATGTATGCTAAATTTTTACTTATCTATGTGTAAAAAAATCTATATGTAAATAATATAATATTAAAATGACCAACATCTAAAATGATTTCAATTTTTTTTATTTTTGCTCGCCGCCTTACCTATTCCTGCCGCCATAACGTCATGACGTGTTCCGGTTTGGAGGGTAAGGTAGCCGGTAACCGTACTTTTGCTCGAGGCCTAACATCCCGACTTCAGGTTTGCAACGCACCATTGTCAGCTTTGGTGGCTCTAGGCGGTTTGAATTTCTTACTATCAGAAAATCCGTCTGCTTGTTTGCCTTCTAATATCATAAAAAAATAGTATCTGGCACACTATTAGCAACAAACGAAATGTCAAGTAATGATGAATTTACGTTTTTACAAGTTCAAAGAATCTATTAGAGGAATAGGTATGCTTCCTAAAATGATTTCGACATCACGTTCAAATTGACTCCTAGCTGCCAGACTGTCCACATACTGTTCAGAAAAAAATAAAAAAATCAGCTTACCTAAAATTCTTTCTGCAAAACATTGCTAGCTTTTGTCACGTATTGTCATGCAATAAGTTCACTAGACTTTAATCGGGCATGGTCGAGTATACTGTCAAGCCAAAAAAAATTACATTGACAACCCTACACAGGCGCCTCTATGAAGGGATTTCATGCATAATGAAAGTGTTTAATCTTGGCATAAGGATCTTCTATATAATTTGATGCGTCTGAGTAACTGTCCAAATCTCTTCTTGGACACCCCTACCA
The DNA here is from genome assembly GCA_002245475.1 of Calephelis virginiensis. NCBI lineage: Eukaryota > Metazoa > Arthropoda > Insecta > Lepidoptera > Riodinidae > Calephelis > Calephelis virginiensis. The sequence continues at coordinate 73,479 of NJDC01000830.1, read as the reverse complement.
TAACGATTTACGATTAACCGAGTTGGGTAAAAAGTGTAAGTGTAAAAAAATGCGATTTACGTAATGTACTTGTTGTATAAAAGAATACAAACGTATACATAATATTCAACACAGGTCAGTAACTTTCATGGCGGTAATGCAATTAGTTACTTAATTAAAGGTAATGTAGGTACATTATTTTTAAGAGGATTGTGATACACTTGACAACAGCTCACATAGCGAGAGAAATAGCGATGTTAACGCGTAACGTGTTAGAAAATATTTTATTATCGTTATATTTTTAATAGCTTTAATCATCAGTTAAAAGAACAAAGTCCGGCCAATGCGAGTCAGACTCGCGCACCAGAAAGAAAAAAAAATATTTGCGGAACATGTGTGTAAATGAGATGTTACAAAAATATTTAAGTCTATCAACATATTCTGCTATATTTTGATGTGCAAATATTTTAACATAAAAAAATATCATTTAATTACATATGCTTTAACTTTTAAGCCAATTATTTATAACTAGTTTAATTATTTATTACCAAAACATTTAAAAACTATAATTAAATTTAACCCTGTCTACCGTAAACTACCAGAGGTTCGCGGTATATAAGATAGATATATAAATTATATTTTACCCATCACGTTTTTTAATTTTATTACATAATGTAATAAAACCTTTCTATTTTCGCAATGTTTCCTTTATCTGTGCTGTAAAACGTTGCTTCGTACCAACATTTGAAGATTCTGAGTTCAAGTACTTCCCACCTGTAACTTTTGATTCCCTTGCGAGTTTCTAAAATTGAGTGAAATTTGTAGCATAAACGGCTCTTTATTATGATTACATGGCCTTAGAAGTTGAATTTTTTCACAACTTCAAGGAATAATCTTTAAATAAAAAAAAAACTATGAACCCTTTACTAAACCTATAAATAGTGTAGCCAAGAATCATCACGATCACATCAGCTTTCAAACAAAAATCCAACCGTTCAAAAGTTATGATGCCACATCAAACATCCCTCTTTTTTTATAGGGTGTTAAAAATAGTCCTGAGAATTTAATATAAATTTCAGCTTGATCGATATAAGGCTTCCCTTTTTTTCTTTTCAAGGTACGGAACTCTAATAAAGAGTACGGTAATTGATTAGATAAAATCGTTAGCGACATTTAAAAAAGTTCTAAATATTCTTTATTTGACAGTTTTAGGTTTAACACGTCTATATATGACACTGGTGGTAATTTTGTTGAGCACTCACTAAACTAATTTTAAGTTATCGCTGTCTTCTTCAACGAAAGTAACAGAAAGAGACAAAACACTTTTAGTGCTGTCAAATTAGACCGTACACTGCGTTTCTACAGACGTTTAATCTATCACTCGGAAAACTTAACATCACAATTTAACATGTTCCGACTAATCTGACATGTCTAAAATGTTCCATCTCTTTTGTTTTTGTTTCATTTGAAAAAGATAGCATGCATCTAAAATAAGTTTAGTTTGTGAACAGCAGAATTAGCACCATTATCACCCCTCAGTCAATCCAAAATAATTATTCAATAAATAAGGTGGAGGATCACTACCAGGAAAAATTGTAAGGTATAACTCTACCTCCAATGGTCTTGTTGGTAATCAGATAGATAGTCCTTTGTTTTAAGCACAAGGAAATTCTTCCGCCCCTTTTTTCAATCCTGTAAAATCTTACAAATGAATGCCATTTATGGTTATAATAGAGTAGTAGTAGTAGTAGGTATATATCGAATATATCATCTGAGGACATGGCATGTAAAGAATAAGTAAAACAATATTAAATCACACTTTTAATCAATATCTAACTTTTTAAAAGACCCTTCAACGCCACCAAATATGTCTGAAATGGTCTTCTGTTTGCCAGGCCGAAGGGTTTCGTTCACAAGCTTCTTGTTTTCATTTTCGAAGAACGCAGCGTTTTCTTGCATTTTTTTTATGATGTCATCTAAAAAGACGTGTCATTAATAGTATATGCTATTTAACTAAAAACTTCTCTACATAATATTTGGTAGAGAAAAAGTTAAAACGTGACCAACATTTTATACTACGCAATGTAAATGCACTACAAAAAGAACAGCAATTCAAGATACTAAAAAAATAGGTGCAGGCGACTAAAAAGGTGCTACAGAACACATTTTAGGCATTTTTAAATTTTTTGTCCCTCTGTATCATGACCGTCGTTCACGCCGAAACCTCAAAACCGATCGAAACGAAATTTGGATGGTAGTTACTTCCTACGGCTGGTAGGTGTTCCGAGGAAGATTAAAGAATACTTTTTATACCGTTCACTAAAAGGATCCACTTGGGTAAAGTGGGGAATGGGGTAAAAATCAAAATGTTATTTGAGCTATAATTCATTAATGCAAAGTCCGATTTTATAAATTCTTTTATTTTTGTGTTCTTTTAGTTTGTGCTTTATACATTATTCATATATAACTCAATAAAAGTGACCGCGTATTTGTTCACGAGATAGAAAAATAAATTATATTCCTGGACAGTTTAGACAAATTGAATCTAACCCCAAAGTTAGCAAATTATATGTTTTTGTTATGGGTGTTATTCAACGATACTAATACATAGGAATACTTAAATAGATGCCACAATAAAGTTATTAAAAACTCAGACCCGGAAATGCAGACCAGTAAATGCAGACCAGTAAATGTTCATCACACAAATGCGTGCTCTGGTCGGGAATCGAATCCGATCCTCAAGTTTGGTCAGTGTAGTTAAGTGTGTACGTTAGCCACTCGACCAACGAGGCGGTCAAAGTAAACATGAATTAATACAAAAGAGTAAATTTTAAAACCATGTAAAAAAGGGCCTTGATCAATAAGGGAAAAATATATAAATTTAAATAACATAAATAAAAAAATAAATAATAAAAAAAATATTTTTTTATGTGGTATTTTAAACAGGGCTCTCCTGACGATAAGAGACGATCGTGGCCTATAGATATTAAGGTGCGTTGCTGTTCTGTGTCCGGGATGTTACGCTTCTTGTGCAAGTCTACCGGCTATCCTACCCTCCAGGCTGAAATATTACAAAGTCATTATGACGACAGATATAGCACGTGAGTTTTAGCGCCATCGTGAATGAAGGTGGTCCTAATTTTTTCATTATTATTGAATTTCGTGTTTATATTGAGTGAAATTGGTTAATTTAGGTGGGAATTAGACTAATTGTTCAGTGAAAGTGCACAAATGGAATAATCATGCAGAAATTAGTTTATCGTCTATTTCCTCGCTGCCGTCAAATCTCCTAGATGAGCTTGAGTAACGAAGCCACCGCTTTACTCAAGACCTTGAACTGACATGACTTTGTATATAGTGACTATGACTAATGACTTAATAAGAATTAACTAACTTGACATAGGCAAAATAGTCGTGAAAAACGATCGAAAGCCATATTTATAAAAGAAAAAGAAGAAGATATAGCACGTTGCAGCACAACAATCTACTACAAAGTAATCTAGATTCTAGATGGTAATGACCTATTCAACTTGTGCTTGACTATTACTAGCTGGCAGGCAGAGAGGCAAATGGTCTATTCTACAACTATCCACCATATTTTGCATGAAGTTTAGATAACATATGTCATAAAACTTGAATAACTCTGACTTTTACATTCTTCCATTGTCTTGTATTCGCCTCCAGATTCCTTGGGTAGTGCTTCCACAGGTAAAAATTTCTTTACTGTGTCAGAACCGGGAGTATGTATATGAAGCATGTCTATCATTTCTTTTTTTAGAAAAGGCCTCATCATTAGTAATAGTTTGTCTATGAAGCTAGGGGCATTAATGAAATGTAAACCTTTAACCTTCAATAGCATTGCTTCCTGCAAGTGAAAATTGAGGAAATTAAGAAAAGAAAGTAAAACTTTAATAAAGTATCATTTTAACAAAACCACTGCATTTTTATTACCACATCGCCATTTGATCATTCTTTTTGAAAAGATAGGTCATGATTCCGAGGTATATATTATAATATAACTTTTTATATTATCATTAATACATGATGCCAAAACTTTGGACCTCTTTTTACGAAAATTGCGCGGACGCAGGGGCATAAAATTTGGCACACTTATAGTTTACGTGTAGGAGACGTGCTGAACACTAATATTTTTCAATAGTAATGCTTATAAAGTACATTAAATCAATAAATAAAACATTACCCACACTACCATGCATTTCACACAAACATTTTGTGTACTCTTGATCTTTTTACCGATACTTTCTTAACAGAGTAGTAAATTAAGTCGAGATCCCATTGGTGGTTTTTAGAGTTATATTTAATATTTACATTTTTGTGTATCATGAGTCTAGACCAGCGGTCGGCAACCTTTTGGCAGGCAAGGGCCACAAGGCGGCAAAATAAACTAAAGGTGGGCCACACTTGTAATATTTACCCTAGAAACCATATATACCTACTTATAATTGGTCATGTCCCATTCAAAAACTGACCCCAAAAACTGATCCCATACAAAAAAAAATGGAGAGTAGCGCGTTCTCAAGGCTGAATCTACACTATACTCCGTATATTATGCGGTCAAGCGCGGAACGTTAATGAATTTATTTTGATATTTATAACTTATATCGACGACTTAACGACATTCATGGGCGGCAAGTAGGACGTCAGCGGGCCGCGGGTTGCCGACCACTGGTCTAGACGATGTGGTAATAAAAATTAGATTTGTTTTGCAGTTTTACTGCACTTCAATGATGTCTATTTTATACAATACAATACAATACAATCTTACATTAATCTTACATTCGCATTTACAGTATTAGTAGGGATAATTAGATACTTTCTAACAAAGAGTAAGAGTAAAATTATTTTTAATAACAATCGCAATAATATTATAAATGTGAAAGTTTCTATGTTTGGATATTTGTCCGTCAATCACGCAGAAACTACTGAACGGATTTTGATAAAATATAAGCTGACTTGGGTGATAGAATACTTTTTATCCCGATTCATTGCTCCCTTGGGAATACCACGCAGACGAAGCCGCGGGCGGAAAGCTAATAAATAATAAAGATGTTTTACCTGCAAATAATATAGAAGCTGGCGAAGATTTTGAAGATCCACTTTGGCCAAGTGGCTTAAGGAAAAGCCTATATAATCCAGTACTATCAGTAAACCAGGCCATGTCCCTTCTTCATTCTGCCATAAGTCTATCACCATGAATAAAGTCCTGGAATGTTTAAGGTCAATTGATTTATTTATTTTGCAAAATGTGTTTTGTTTTTAAAAAAAACATCTTCACGCTAATATCCCCGAAGAGGTAGGCAGAGGCACAACCAGGGCACCCACGACTAGCCGAAGACACTAAGTCCCATAATGTGATAGGTGACAAACACACATTCCCAATTACCGGGCACATTCCCAATCCCGAACAACGTTTTTTTTTTTAGAAAATCAGAAAAATCCAATTTTCTTTTTGTTGCCCGACCCGGGATTCGAACCCGGGACCCCGGACCAAGTCCAACAACTGAACCGCTAAACCACAGAGGCGATTACTTTGTTTTATGGTACATTAAAGGCACATTATCCGGTTACATCCGTTTGCCAGAATTTCATTTGCCATAATTTTATCTGCTATAATGGTCAACAGGCATAATATTGTTTCTCATAATTTCATATGTCATACTCATTGTTTACTATGTTAGTCACGTGCTAGAAACAATGTTTCCCATAAAGTCAATTTCAGACCTGAACACAACAACTGTGAGTTACAGAGGTAGCAAAAGTATACCATATTTCCGAACGCACAGGCACAGGCGCACGGCCCACGTTTAGGCGAAGAGACTAACGGCTTCTCTCAGAGACGTCAATTTACATATAATTTATAATTAAGTCACAATTTTGTACGAGAAATGTCGAATTAACGACTGACTAAAAAATAATTGATTTCTCCGAGTGCGGTCGTACTATACCCGTCCTGGCACATTTCCAATCCCGAGAAACTTCATTACTCGCTACTGTAAAGTTCTGGTCTGCAGGGTAGCTCAACTGGTATAACGTCATGCTAGCGGTTTCAGACCCTGTGGTTGGCAACGTTATTATCCCTATTGATATACAAGCGACGAGTATTTCTTTAATCCAGAGCATACGTAAGTTTGTTTGCACCAGTTTATAATAACTACTAAAATACAACCGACTAATATCTTTACAGTAATATTACTGAGGTAAAGACTTTATTACTGTGTATATTTAACTATAGTATATAAACTCAGAGTATGTCATAAAATCACGGTGCTTTTTAGTGAAACTCATCCTAAATGGCTATATAGTCTGGTGAAGTTGTAAAAACCTCGCGGTTAGCAACATATTAGCTATTACAAAAGAAATGGCTACATTTTCATTAAGTTTTTCCCGTATGTTTCCTGGTCTCCTGTGTAGAATAGACCATGTACTTTCTTTCTTTACTTTTTCCTGTTAAGCAGCGCGTAAGAGGCAAACAAAGGTTAAATGGGTACCAATAAGATCACTGATGATAGAGTCGGCCTGCAGCTCGTCCGGGCAGGGATTAACCGCCTTTACTATTAGTGTCATAATGGCAGTGTCATGTTCCAGTCCAGAGGGTAAGGTAGCCATTGAGCTGGCTCAACAATTAGCCTAACACTACTACCAAAAGACAGCGACGCACCTACATATATGGTTTGTTTATAGTCCGGTGAAGTTGTAAACTTTTACCAAATTTGAGTTATATAGATTGACGGAATAAGGAAAAAATGGCGCATCTGTCTGTATTTTTAATATATTGCTAACTACCTCCTGTGCGGTTTTAGCACAACAAAATAGGGCGCTTCTGTACTCCTTTTTACACCGGATTGAAGAAGAAAAGACGATTTTATTCAAAACTTAATTGAAAATTAGCATTTATGTAGATAGCTTCCTAATACTTTATGGTTTCATTTTGAGTTCAGTAATAAAAAAAGGCGCATATTTGTCTCCATTTCTATGAAGAAGATAAAAAGATGCAAATAGATTATTTGCGTCATAATGAGCTAATAGAAAACCGCTTTCACATTAAGAAAAAAGACCGCATCTAACCATTTGTGCCCTATTTATATACCTAAATAGTTTTTTATTCTTAAGAAAAGAGGCGGAAATACCTATATGCGTTCATTTCTGTTAAACGCATATTTTAGATAGATAGACGAAATACTTAGAAGAAATGTACAACTAATAGTGTTTGAAATGTAAAAGACGCATGAAGCCATATACGTCTATTTACTTAAGTATGCAACATTTTTCATCATTTTTTATGCTAAGACGAAACGGTTGTTTTGTTATTTTTATTATTCATTTATTAAATTCACAATATTAATTAACCAAGTAAAAGCCTATTTAGTGGGCATTGTTTTCAAGTTTTAAATACGTAGATATTTTGATTGTCTACAAGACAGCAAGCAATTTTCTGTTTCGTTTATTAAAACATTTATTTCTCCGTTTTGACTTTTCGTAAGATACGTTTTATTAACTATCAGGGGTGGTAAAAACTTAGCGGCTAGCAACATATTAGCCACTTCAAAAAAAATATATGGTAAGTATAGACCACGGTTATCTTTTATCATTAGGAGAGTAGTGTACTCTCTTATCACATAAAATAACTAATTACATCTGGTAAGTTTGAGAATAACTCGTAAAAATATTTCATGTTTCTAATTTGACAAAATAATACAATATACATACGAATACTATACATATTTTCACAGGCAGGTTTCCTATCTGGTAATCTAGTCATTTCGTAAATAAATTTTAACGATCTATGAATAGTTTTAATAAATTTATATGTATGTTTGAATTTTTTAATTAAAATTTTGAACTTAACTATTTTTACATACCGTATCCAAGTTTCCATATTAAAAACTTTTGGGTCAGTATTTATTATTCTGAAAAATAATATCGCATAACCTTCAGAAGTTCGCATCGGTAGGGGTCCATATAATCTGAAAATAAAATTCTATTTCGTAAAATCTTTTCCCCTTCTGGGCTCGTTTGCGGTATAGACCATCTGCCTTCAGTAAAAGGTGAGCATACCGTCATTAGCACCGTGACATCTGACTAGGTGGTAGAGTGTCGCTGCGACTCGCCCTGATTGGAACGGCCGCTTTACCTATTCTTGCCGCATTAACGTCAGTGCTTGTCGTTGACGTGTTCCGGTTCAGAGGGTAAGTTAGCTGGTAAGGTTATTTTTGCTCGAGGCCTAACATCCCAACTTTCAGGTTGGCAACACACCATTGCCGACTTTGGTGTATTTTAGCGGCGTGAATTATTTACCAACAGGAAATCCGTATTGTTTTATAATACTGAAAGGCATGGTTGGCCTTGTAAAAAAGTCTGCCATTACAAGTACATTCGTTTATTATTAAATTATTGCATAGCTTCTATCGTGGGCCTTGAGCATGGGGACCGAATCCAAAAATTTCGTATAAATAACCTAACACCCCCCACTTCGACCGACGCAACGGTGATACCTTTTAGTTTTGCTATCTATCGATGAATAGCAGAACTTTTAATGACTTTGATCACATTTGTATCTTTAGTTCAGCAACTCGCCTCTAGGTTGTTTGTATCAGCGTTACTGCGCATGCGTAATCCCCCTCTTCGGCCCGTGAATCCCGTGACTCATGTCTGTATGCAATAGCTTTCCGCAGCAGTCTCCGAGTGCCACACGTCTTTTTTTGTTGTTATTATTATTGTTATTTTATAGGTAAAGTTTAGCGACACTGTTCAAATTTCGAACTTATTTAGTTTATTGTTTACGGAACGGATAAGTATTTCGCACTGCATGTATAAAAATCATGATTTTACAGCAGATAAGTGTAGACAGATTGACATGTATTAATAACTTTCTGTGAAACTTACATATTATTCATAGAAGTAATGACATTGGCGTCCACTTTCCGATTTTTGAAGTATCCAGTGAAAAGTGTGTTCAAAGTGTAGTGAAGGTCTAGGACGTCCGTGGAGACTGTGAAACTGCGATTGCAACAGTGATATGCAAGGATCAAGTCCAACTCTAGAAAATTAAATTTTGTATTAACATCAGACATTTTAGTCACTTATTAAGGAAAATTCTAGCAATTTTGTATTATTGGATTACTTTATACCAACATGATACCAGTCTATGCCCATAGTTTCAATCACATGAGCGTTCTTTGAACTAAAGACTTTTCGCTCCCTTTTCACAATTCTGACCAAAGATTGGAGATAAGTGGCTAGCTTACACGCCTTACTACAACGACTCGGGTTCGATTCCCGTCGGGGACAAGCATTTGTGTGATGAACATTTAAATATTGTCTGCATTTCCGGTTCTTGGTGTTATATTTCTATGTATTAGTATTGTTGAGTAACACCCATAATATAAAATGTAATTTGCTTACTTTGGGGTTAGATTCAATTTGTGTAACTTGTCCAGGGATATTTATTATAATCCGTGTCATATATCGACAGTTTTCATGGCAGATATAAGATAGTGTAGAAAGGTAAGGTAAGTAATAATATCCGTAACCTCTTATTTTTCTTACTTATTCTCTTTCTTTCTAGATTGTGAATTCCATATATATATATATATTATTACTTTATTGGTAATATATGTATGATCTATGTATAATATGTATTTTTGTATTTTAGTGCATATTAGTTAGTTATTCGTACGTTATATATTTGATGTACTTTATTAACACAATATATTTATTAGATTAACATAAGTTTTATTTTGTAAAGGCCTGTAAGTTTTTCAATTACATAAATCGTCTCCTTCACCTTAAGGTTGTCTGGCAGAGATCACTCTGAAGCGATAAGACCGCCTTTGTGCACATAAGTTAAATATTATAAGTGTGTGTTATTTTTTAAATATTGTTGCATAATAAAGTGTATTCAATTATTCATTCATTCAAAGGTCCAGATAACAAAGGAAATTAGTATGTCTGTTTGTCTAATACTATAAAATAATTTCAAACACTGACCTTAACTTAGCTAGCTTAATCTAAACAAAATTGATACCTGATAAATAATCTGCAGGTAAATGGGGTTGAGACTGCAGCCATTGCCGAAGTTTGGCGATGTCCGCAGGTTTGATTCCTGTCTCTTTTTTATATTCCTTTTCTATAACATCTTTTAACATCTCTTTTGTCTCCATTAAGCTGAAAATAGAAATTATAATCTATTTGGATCTAT